>JANKKC010044443.1:0-11065 GCA_026225755.1 Bursera bipinnata
AACACCTCCAACTTCATTTATGAGTTGCTTATTTATACTGCAAAATAGAAACTACTTATTTTTGTAACAATAACAATCCCAAATTGACTCTTAGTAAGTTTTAGAATCCAAAACTGGCTGTGAGTAAGTTTTAGTATCCATTTGGCCCCCCAGTATTCACAGTTTCTCTTTGTTAGAAGCTCAATGTTTATATAACAAAGGTCTAAAATTATAATTTTTAAATTATCTATTTATCATGATTTATTCTTCAACGGGACAATATCAAATACTACCCTGAGGTTTGACTTAATCTTGAACGAAAAGTCAATTTGACACTTTCATCAACTAAACCCTTAAAGTTTACTTAAAATAATCAAAAACCATTTTCTATTAACTTTTATATTAATAATAAAGAGAAAAAAACCATTATATCCCCTACAGTATTTTTTTTGTATTCACGTTTCCTTGTTAATTATTCAGTCATCTTCTACTTGACGGCAGCAGACTGCTTCATTGGATAACTCTGCTTTTTTTTAATCAATAATTTAATGCTTTTGATTTCTTTTATTGATAAGTTTTTTGTATGGTACAAAAAGTGAGCTGCAGAAAAAATACAAGACAATTTATGCATTTTTTCTTCTCTACTTTTCTTTTGTTTTAGTCTTTGTTTTTTAACATATTTTTTTGGTTGTGTTGTGGCCGTGGTTGCTGCCTTGTTTATGGAACAGATACCATTAAAGGTTGAGCAACATGATGTGATAAATAGAAACTGGGAATTAAATGCTGCTACTTTTGTTGTTTCTAGTGTTAGGCTGACAGTTTCCGTATTTTTTCTTCTGTTTTATCTACTGTTTTGCTATTTTTTCTCTACGTTTTTTCATTTTCTTTGCTGTGACAGCAGCCAGTCTTCAAAATCCCATTCAACAGCTAATCCGTCAAATTCTCCCATTCTAAAAGAAAATACTTTTCATTTCAAAAACAAACATTGAAGAGACTGGAAAGCAAATAAAAAAAAGAGCTTACTTTGCCTTGTTTTCTCAATCTAGAGAATGTTTCAATAAGACCAATAGAAGATAAATTTTATAAGGCAAGGAAGTTGAGTTTGAATTAAGGAGTAACCTACTTACCAAGCTGAAAAGTGAATGGATCGGGATCCAAAACTCCAAAATTTTCAAGCCAAAACCTTATTGGAAATGATGGTGCAGTGAAGTTAAGTGAGGTGGCTTTTTAGTCAAAGGAGGAAAAGAGATTGGTGTGTATATGGTGATAAATTACTATTTTACCTTTTCCTTATTTTTTATTTTACCAATTTCCCAACCTTTTAATAATTGCCTTTGTCTATTTACTAAAATACCCTCTTTTGTTACTATCTAAGTTAACTAAAAATGGATACTGATGATTTTGAGTAAACATTAGAGATTTAGTTGATGAAAGTGTCAAACTTATTTTCTACTTGAGATTAAATCAAATCTCAAGTGTAGTGTTGGATATTGTCCCATTCTTCAATGTATAAAAAATAGATTGGTGAGATTATGTGACAAAAAATATATATAATTTTTTTCATATAACAAAGAATTTAAATTTGAGTAAAAAATTTAATATTCTTATTTTTATTATTATATTAGGTTTTATGTTTGAAATTCTAATATAGTTTTTTCAACTCTTAATTTTCAAAATACAAATATAAATTAGAAATGTTAGGACGATTTGTCAACTACATTTTAGGTTTACAAAAACTTAATATTTAGATCTACCTAGTAATCTTTTAAATACTATTCGTTTTATTTTAATTAATTAACTAAAACCTTAAATATAACTCGTCGATCAATATAGGTTTTCATATGTGAATTTATCTTTAATCTACATTCATTCTTTTAAATTTTTTTGTTAAACCACTGATTATTTTACAGTTAATATTGTTCATGATTTATTGAACTTGAGGAGGGAAATTCTTACGTTAAGATTGAAATTTTAGAGATAAGATTAATCTTAGAAAAATGAAAAATAATTTTAATTGTTGTTCTATCTTAACCTGGTACATTGTTTTGCGCACTTGGAAGAGATACTTGCCTTGACAAGGGAAGTTATGAATTTGGCGACAAGAGGCCTATTGTGTCTGCAGGCTAGCCTTTCCTTAATTGGCTTCTACGTTTCGTTTCATAGCCCACTATTTAAGCAACCACGGGCTGCACACCATCTGATCTATGGGCCTTTTTAAATGACTCTAAGTACCCCCACTCAATTTTTTATAAGCCTTTTTTTTTTAAAAAATGTGCGTGTATAATGGCGGAATCAAGTTTAGATCAGGAGACCCTGGATTATAAATAGGTTATTTATTTCACAATAATATTAATTTTTATATAAAAAAAGTATTTTTCTCTTAGAGTATATCTCTGACACCCACATCATACGTAACTGGATAAAAAGTTATTTCTTATTGCAACGGAAAAAATTATAAATTATAAAGAGAAAGTTTTTTTTTATTGTTTTTATTATCTCAATAAACATTTATTGTAAATGTCAGAAAATGAAAGATTTTAACTGTCAAAATTAAGATCTAAAATGAATTTCTCATTACCATTTTCCTTGGGAAGTAATAGGCAGGGACCATGACATTTTGTACAGTATCATTGTAGGAGATACTTAATATGACACCAAAGTTATAATCTTGGCTCTCATGCAATTACACGGAGGGAACACTAGAGGCGTTCATTTTGGAGTTATTGAGGTAGGGCATTATGTTTATGTGAGTGAGGGGTGGCATCTGTTTGTATTGTCCGTTTACTTATGGGGGTAAAAGCATAGACAACCCCGTGGTATAATTTAAGTAACAAGTCACTCCTATCTTTTAAAAAGTAATATAGAAGCTTTTGTTACTTGATACAGGATGACGTGAGGGTAATATTGTATTTTTAATTAGGAAACTATTTAAAATTCAAAAACTCTTCAGACATTGAAAGACGTTCTCTCAGGTTTTGGGAAGAAGTGCGTGCAGGAGAAGAAAATGATCCCAAGAAGAATTCTCTCACCTTCCATTAGCTTCTCACACCTTCGTCTCACCTCTTTAGCGTTAAAAAAAAAAGAAAGTGAAGGCTCTGTCACAACCTTTCACCTTCTCTGGCAAAGTCGAATCACAATCCAAAATTAGGTTGCTACGGCTTGCTTTTAGAGCAGTTGAAGCAGGGAATGGCAAGTTCAAGTTCATCCAATATGTGATTTGATGAACCAAATGAAAAATGGTAAGTTTTAATGGAACCCTAGACTAGACTCTTCACGTGATTTCGAAGTTTTAATTGGTGGTTTCATCAACCTTTTAAGTTTTGATCAATCACTTTAATATGAACAAGTCAATTCATATGAAGCAATTAACGAATTCCGGCAAAATAGAAGATCTATGTGACCCAATTTCTTGTTCAAAATCACATGCAGGTTGAATGAAATTTTTCATTCATTTTGGGTCTGTAGGTTGTTCTTTTGCTGTGATTTCTCTCTTTCTAAGTTGGGATTTGCCCGTATTATTCCATCTTTTTGGTTGTGAGTGGCCCACATTGAGTGCTATTAATATGTGCAATTCTTACTTATGTTGAGTATGGTATGTTGCTTTTGAAGTGAACCTTTTAAAGTGAATGGTTAATAGTTCATTTGGGAATAAGGTTCTGGTTTGCTTAATGGTATAGGTATAGGTTGAATCTGGTTTTTTGGTGTTGGTTCTGATGGATGTCACTGAGATGAATTCTATCAAGAGAAATCCTAGTGTAATGGCCTTGAATTAATCATATTAGAATGGAAAAAAAAAAATCTAAATTATTTTATAACATGTTTATGATCTGGCTTCCCAAATAAGGTACTTTATTTTATTTATCTTTCTTCAATTCTCATTCGCTCTTTGATTTTTGTTAACTAATTTGCTGTTTTATTTACAATTGTTTACATATGATTTGCTCTTTTAGTTCTTTTAACTGATTTACTGCCATATATTTGAAATTTATGAAGCACTACTTATGTTGGTTTGTTTGATAGAATCAGGGCAGTGGATGAAGAAAGAAACAACAAATGATTCAAATACAGAAGTTATAAGCTCATTGCAACTTAAGATTGAGAGGATTGATATTGTTGGTGGTTCACAAGTGGATGATTCACAAATTACTCAGCTTGGTGATTGAGTTTGAAACCAGTCTGTGTGTTGTTAGTGTGTTTTTGGAACTTATTTAGCATATTTGAATTAGAAGTTGGACCTTTTTTATGTTAATAACCAACACAATCTTTATATGTTTAAAAATGTTCATGCATATATTGTTTTTGTATTCTGCCCATAGCCACAATATCATGTACATAGCTCTATCTTGAGGCGTGTATATTATTACTGTGGAGTATAATTAAATAGAAATATATTGAATATTTTACTAGCATTTGTTGTTATAATTTTCTATGTGGATAGTCATGTTGTGGAAATACAATGATATTTTGGTAATGTAGTGACTTGTGACTGTTTGGATGATGAGATTATGAGATGATAAATGATAATGTAGTGATTTTTTGACAATTTGATATATGCCTGTTTGATACAGATACAATTTAATTTCTACCAGTTTTGTGTCTATCTGTAAAATTTTCTAGCAAAGTATGTTCAGGGCTAGGATGAAGCTGAAAAAAATTGGCTGTGATAAATGACTTCTGGTGTTTGATGATAGGTTCGTAAGAAAAGAGAGATGATAAAAAAAAAAAAAAAGGCATTTTACGTACTGACACCGAAAGGAAATTTTAGATATATTGAACTTCCAAGTCAAGCAATATTTTATTTTTTTTAATAAGACAAAATAAGGTTATTTTTGGAATTTCATATAAGTTTCACTTTTCATTGATAGATTTAGTAACGGAAGCAAATTATGCAGGTCTCTACGTTACTTTTTAGAAGACAGGGGTGAGTTGAGTTAGATTATACCTCGGAGGTTTCTAGTATTTACCCCTTTACTTATGTTGTTTTCATGTACTTTTTGTGATGACAAGTGCCGCCCACCGCAAGACACCGCAAGTCGAGTTAATAACCAGCAGCAGCATGCGTCATGTTAATAAATGTATCATCCTTAAATCCCCTTTATTGGAGATTTTTTTTTTTAGTTTGTCAACATCTCTAATTTTAAGAAAGTTGTACGAATTAATTGGATCATTAATCAAATTTTAAATTAAAGAATAATATTTACTCTTATTTAAAAAATAAATAAAAATCTGTCTGCAAATTTTATTAAATATCTATCTCGGTCACATATCAAACCAAGGCACTGATTTGGCCACATCATCAATACTTACGTTTTAACAATCGCATTCAATTCGATCCGTATACTAATTGTGATGTTATTCTTGCTTCGTTTATATGGTACTTCTCTTAATTAATTTCATTAAAATAAAATAAAATAAACAATGAACAGAAGAGTAATTTATTCCCTTTAATTCTTAATATTTTTTGTTCACACAAACCGAAAGGAGATGAGCGAGGAGGTTTGGGAAGGAGACGTAAACCAACCCTTCTTCGCATCACATGTTTCACCAAACAACATATTAATAATGCATGGAATCCAACAATAACTAACTCGTACACTTAAAACGACACCCCTCCCACCGGTTTAATCAAAATCCAACCATCTTTCTTACCTTGGTGAAGTCTTCATGCATTTATGGGCACGCTGTGCAAGACAACTGTTTCAACGGTCAGCCCTGGCCCGAACCCGAACAGGACCCCCCAGTCAAG
Source organism: Bursera bipinnata (assembly GCA_026225755.1). Classification (NCBI taxonomy): domain Eukaryota; kingdom Viridiplantae; phylum Streptophyta; class Magnoliopsida; order Sapindales; family Burseraceae; genus Bursera; species Bursera bipinnata. The sequence goes on from JANKKC010044443.1 coordinate 5,726, forward strand.
CCCTTCTCCCGTGGTTGCCTTTCCTTCCTCAACACACTTCCTTCTCATCTCGTCCAGGATGAATATCACGCATGCGCTCGACATGTTCCCGTATTCGCTCAAAACGTGTCGTGTTGCTCTCAGCTTCTCTTCTTTTAGGCCCAGTTTGAGCTCGACCTGGTCGAGAATTGCGGGGCCACCAGGGTGTGCAATCCAGAAGATTGAGTTCCAGTCGTTTATGCCGATTGGAGAGAATGCTTCCACCAAGCTTTTCTCTACGTTTTTCGAGATTAATCCGGGGACGTCTTTCAGCAAATGGAATGTGAGACCGACTTCACGTAAGTGTCCGTCGATTGCGCCGTCAGAGTCGGGAAGGATTGTCTGTGCAGCGGAGACGAGTTGGAATAACGGACGCTCAATCGATGTATCGGGATCAGCACCAATGATCATTGCTGCTGCACCGTCGCCGAAAAGTGCCTGTCCAACCAAAGAATCCAAGTGGCTATCAGACGGACCACGGAAAGTGACGGCCGTAATCTCAGAGCAAACGACGAGAACACGTGCGCCCTTGTTGTTTTCAGCCAAGTCTTTGGCGAGACGAAGAACCGTTCCACCAGCAAAGCAGCCTTGTTGGTACATCATGAGACGTTTAACGGAGGGACGCAGTCCAAGGAGTTTTGTGAGCTGGTAGTCAGCGCCAGGCATGTCTACGCCTGAAGTTGTGCAGAATACAAGGTGAGTGATCTTGGATTTGGGCTGGCCCCATTCTTTGATCGCCTTCGCTGCAGCTTCCTTGCCCAGTTTTGGTACCTCCACGACAACAATATCCTGTCGCACATCGAGAGAAGGTGCCATGTATGCGCACATGTTAGGGTTTTCCTTCAAAAACTCCTCCGTTAGGTGCATGTATCGCTTCTTTATCATCGACTTGTCACCTGCAAAAATAAACGTAGGTTTTATTACTATATTCACATAAACAAATTATATATACTCAGTAGGAATGACAATAGGTCACGTACACATGCGCTGGAACTTCTCTTTAAGCTCAGTCATGTGCTCGCTGTTGGTGATACGGAAGTAGTAGTCAGGGTAGTCAGCCTGGTTGATGCAGTTGGAAGGAGTGGCGGTGCCAATGGCGAGGATGTTGGCGGGGCCCTGAGCACGTTGGGCATTTCTGATCTCCTCAATGGCTGCCATATTCTGGTTACTAAAAGCTTTAGTCACCAACTCCCAAAATGCAGCTTAATTAGTGCAAACTGTGGTGGATGTTGGAGGTGGTGAAATCCAGGGACCCAACAATGTGCTTTTATACAAGGGCGCGAGAAGGGGCGATGGACAAGAGGGTGGGTTGGTTGAAGCAGCGGGTAGATGGTGACCACGTGGGCATAGAGTTAGGCCGCTGCAGCGAATGGTGGTTGTGATGCCACGTAATCTATAAACCATATTATTCATTCCAGCATTTATGTCCGATGAAAATAATAAAAATAAGACATATCATAAGATTCATAACGGCCAATCACCCCCCCTCTTCTTATTAATCAATTAATTATTGCTTTCTTAATCAAGATATTTAAGCAGTTTGACTTCACCATGCTGTCATATATTATACAAACATTGAGATTCACAAACTTTAATTAAAATATTAATTATGAATAAATTATTACCAACCTGGAGGTGGCTGCACCAGACTCACTTTGTAATTACAAATTAATTTCTCTCTTAGCTATAACTATAGTTTTATTAGGGGAAATAAAAATTAAAAAAAATTGCAGCTTCGAACGTTAGATAGATTCAAGCACGTGGATATCTCACCCTTCAGTCTAAACGAAGACGAGTATTCTTTTGCCTTGTTTTGGAAACTTATACACATGCACTGATGAATTCTAAATATCCACTGCTAAAGCAACCAGAAGATTCTTTCACTTTTTATATAAATAAAATAAAATAATACGTGACAAAATTCGCTTTCATTCCCCAAAATATCAGATTCCAAATGTTAAAAACAGTTCTCTCGAATTGTTTTGAGACGCGTAGTATTAGATTATATTGTATTATATCCATTGAGATGATGGGTTCCAGAAACATTATCTAACAAAACTATACATTACCAAATGCGATTGAAAACACTTCGTTTTTGCTATCATTTTAGCATCCACGTATAACATTTATTGTCACATCGACAGCCATGCAATTTCCTTCTCCAACTTTTCCGTTTAAAGCAAGGTTTGGTTTTCTTACTTCCTCCATTCAATGGCAAAAGCTCAGCAAGTAATATAGAAATTAATTATAATATTATTAGGATACCAGTGCCAGTGCCACACTCAACAAAACATTGTGTACTCAACTTTCTACCTTTTGATAATTAACTTATGAACTAGAAAGCATAACGTATGCTAATTAATTGACAATACTTGATTGGCAATTTGGCACGCAAAGATGTAATTAATTTTCTTCGTGTAATCTTATCATGTTACGATAAAGAAGTCTGAGTCATTGAATCTGGTAATGAATAACAATTATCGTATGTTACTGAAGAACTCGATGATTGCATAATAAGCTACGAAAATTAACATAGGGAGCGTGCACCTAACTCTTTGAGTAGTTCAATTATGGCAACTAATTGTTAGCTGGGGAGTGGGCGTTCCAAGCACAAGTAGATGAGCACAGGGCGGAGGTAGGAGGCAGCAGGAGGGGCGTCGCGGCACGTAGGGAGTTATGACGACATGTTGTGTTTGGTTGATGCCATATTGGGTCGCCTTAAACGTTGTCTTAATTATAAATTGGGTAATATTTAAAATGTATTCTTATGATTATAATTATTATTTTATTTTAAAAAATATATTTTTATTATAAAAAATTATAAAATAATTTATTACGAATTAATAATTATAATTATAAAAAATATATATTTTTAAATTACATTAAAGACTCCCTATTATTATATTTTGTTAGGTTTTAAGCTACTCGTAGGTCGTTGACTCCTGTGGAAGTTTTATTAGCTATAAGGATATAAATATAAAACAACTATAAAAGGGTAGATTAGTAACTAGCTAATCATTCTGTTAGTCTGTTAAGTATTCTATTAATTAGTTAAACATATAGTTTTAGCTCTACTGCCGTTATTGATTAGTAAAGTAATGAAGTACAGATTACTTCTTTCTTATTCTTAAACCTTGTTAACTCCTCTACCAAGCATTCCCATCTTCACTTATGACTCAAGTCTTCACATGCATGCTTCTCTCTACAACCCCTTTTGTAATGCATAAGTGTATTTGATATATTAAAACAAATCTTATACATTTATGGAGTGGAGGAATTAATAGCTGACGGCCGGAACTCTTGGAGTCACTCACAAGTCAAACTCTTGCTGATACGACAAGAAAAAGTATGCGTGCTCACTGAATCAACATTAATCAGCTATGTTCTCTTCATCTTTTCCAAAGCGCAGAAACCATTACGTCTTCTGGATTTTAATTGCTCTGAGATAAATCCTCTTCCTTCACACACGTCCCCAAAGTGTGGCCTCGTACATGTTACTTGAGATTATTATCAAAAGTGCAAAGTGTGTTTATACATATCCTCGGCACTCCTTTCCCTCATATTTCTTTTCAATTACACATCCGATTTTTACTGGAAGTTTCAACCTGCCACCTGCTGTATGTGGCACTTAAACTTTTTGGTAGAAAATGATAATTAATTATATCTATCAGTCTCATTTATCAATTAATAGTCAATGATACGGAAGTAATAGTCAGGGTAGTCCGCCTGGTAAAGGCAGTTGTAAGGGTTGGGGGGACCCTGAGCTCGTTGGCCTTTTCTGATCTCCTCCACGGATGCTATTTCTGCATGGTGAAAGCTAGTCACCAACTCCAAACTTCAGCTTAATTAGAGAAAAATTCGCTGGATCTTGGAGTTGCACTGTTGCAGTGTATTGCGATCGGTAGATTTTTTTTTAACTGTTTAACGGGCAAACGCCACAATGTCCATCCTTCGAGTTAATGTTCTCAGTGGAGAATCGATCATTCAATATCCTTTGACGTATAAGAAGACTGAGTGGAAGAAAATAAATGAAACTGGCGATGGCTACTGAATAAACCTCCAGAGCACCAGACAAACATTGAAATACTTATTCAAGAAAAACACAAAAACCCCTTTGAGTCACGTCGATATTACTTGACTCGACATGGGGATCTCCTTTGTTCATGAGCAACTAGGTGAGAGCTCTGTTGCCCCACTGCAGAGAAATTAATCACTCAACTAGGTCTTAATTTATTAATTATTCTTATTAAATTAACTATTAAATTTATATTTAATTAAATTTATTAAGTATATAGTTGATATTTAAATGGGTATATAGAGTAGAATTTGAATCTAAAAATTTAGGTGAGGAATATTTTGAAAAATTAGATGTATGAAGTATAATTGAGACGGGAAAAATTTAGGTCGGAGCAAAGGGTAGATGGCGATCACATGGGCATTGGGTTAGGCCGCTGAAGCCAAATGGTCGTTGTGATGCCACATTTTCCATACATTATTCGTTCCAACATTTATGTATGAAGAAAAAAAATAATAAATAAATATCAACTACTTCTTTACCTATTATTAAATTCATCGATCAGTTACCCCTTTGACACCCTCTGGAATTACTTTTATGAGGCGTTTATAGTGGTGATACTATGAATACTCAAAATTTAGATATTATGAATATGATAAACCAGTGATTCTAGCCGACGCTTTTGTCTTTTAATGTATTATTATTTTTATTCCTGTTTTAATTGTTAGCAAGCATATATAGTTGGTCAAACTGCTGTCGTGACATATTATATTAAGACAATCGTTGGGATTCACAAACTGGCTGTTGTGGGTAGTTCTAAACTTTTTTTTTTTGGTTAAAATTTCTTACCATTTTACACTTTCCTCACCTTTGTTCACATTTTTCATAAATTTTTGGAAAAAAAAAAAGGTGCATTGATGCACCCGGAATATGATAGTTGAAGCATAAAAATAACATATATTAATAAATCAAATATATTTAAAGATAGACTTATATTAGCATTTATCCTTTAATACAAGACGTGACATTATACTCATCAAATATTAATATGTGGTTCTAGACGTAAACTCAACGTTATGTCTCCTCAAGTGCAAGGATCAATAAGTCTATGATACAATATTAATAATTCATTAAATAGAAAATAAATTCTTAATATCATTGAGTTTAATATACCTAATTAATGACGGGGTAAGATCACCATATGTTTACAATTTATAAGTTTTGTACGAAGTATAATGAAATATTCCAATTCATATTTATGTTTACCAATTAATGCAGTAATATAGGTAAGGTATTACCATTAGAAT
>JANKKC010044444.1:0-16924 GCA_026225755.1 Bursera bipinnata
TCATGAAAGTGCATAAAAGGTTTCCCTTAAATTGCACTGAATCTATATTCAATATAAATATCGGTGTCTTACCTTAAAACTACCCCACTTTTTTACGAGAAACCTTTGGAATCAGATCAAAATTCAAGTTAAGAGAACTTTGTCTCCTGTGTTTGTTTCATGTGAAAGTTGCCTAGAGGCTCTTCAATTTTATTTTTATAATATAAGTCAGAACTTTACAGAGCACAAAAAATCAAAATACTCAGTTTATTCTTAAAAAACCTAACTTCTTTCTGGTATGCTGTGTCTCTTTAATTCCCCTGCAGATCCTCGTTCATTAGTTCATTAGAGCCTTAGCAGTATGTATGTATATTATTTGATATATGTTTGAGATGACTTGAGAATGAATTTGTTTGAATATTCTATTGTTGCCAAGTCTCATGCCTCAAAGGTAAAAAAGAAAGTAAAACCACATTAGGATACATTAATATCGTGATGGATAAAGGTGTAATATGGTTGGTTGAATTATTATGGTAAGAATTGGAAGGAAAACATACCAGTGTTAAGTTAAAAAGAGTTGAAATAATTTATTTTAGGTTTCAAATATTTGTTCTATACATTTTCAGCTGTTTATTGAATGTGAAAATGTTATGACAGTGTTAATCCTGTTATCTCATGAAACTTTGTTGCCAGGAAGGCTGTCAGTTGATCAATGGCAGCTTCGGGATCAAATTCACTGAAAGATTATCTTAAAAGATATGAAAGCAACAGTAATGAAGAAGAGAAGAAAAAGAAGAAGAAAAAGAAGAAACCAAATTTAAGTCATGCTACAGGAGTTGGAGTTAGAGTGTTTGATGAAGATCCTATTTGGCAAAAACCTGTAAATCTTGAAGAAGAAGTGGACGATGATTCAGCAGGTAAAATAAATAATACATTTTCGTTAATATTTGATTTTTTTTTTAAAAAATTTTAAATTAGGACTTTTGGGTTAACGTACTTGCATTTTTAGAAGAAGAAAAGCCCCAAGTTGATGAAGATATTGAAGTCAGGCGAATGAAACGACTGGAGCAACTTAGGTTGAGAAGGCCATATAATGCCATAGCTGAGGATGGAAGTGGTTGGGTTTCACTTGATTCTATACGTTCGGACTCTAAACAATTAAATTCTGATATGTCCCCGCCTCGTAAACAGAGGACTCGGAATGACACTCCTTCACCTGATCATGAGCCAAAGCCACCAGTTTCTGATAGACAAAGCATTGATTTATCACCTCCACGGCAGCGGCAAAGTCACCGGGATAACCCATCGGCTGTGAGAGAAGATGCTGATTTGTCACCACTAAAGCAGCGGCAGAAACGATATGATACACGGTCACCTGAACCTGACAAAATCCCTGCACAATCCACTGCATTGAATTCTGATCTATCGCCACCTCGGAAACGTAGGGCTAGGAATGATACACCTCCAATGGAACTTGAACTTAGATCTGCAAGAGAAGATACTGACTTATCACCTCCACGTCAGCATCGGAAACAGCACCATACTTCACCTGGACCGGACATTTCTAGTTCTCGTCGAGCACATCGAGACCTGCTCTCTGATCCAGATCTTTCTCCCCCAAGGAAAAATAAGAAGGATGCTGGTAGGACATGGAATGGCTAGTTTTTCTTCTTGAACTTCACATAGACATTTAACTGAGAGTGATACTTCTTGTGCTTCTTTTGTTGCAGACCTTTCTCCACCCAGGAAGATTTGGAAAGAAGAATTGTCTGTTCCAGCTTCATCAAAAGGGCTGCGAAGAACTGGATTGATTAGTGGCAAGGATATTCGGGAAGAAATTTCTAAAACTAGGAATGATGATATCTTGAGGTAATAATTTCTTATTGAGCTGAAATGGTAAATTTCTTTCAGATTTGCTCATTTTGCATTGTCACATTGCTTGTTAATGAATTAGGCCTTTTGTTCAGGACCCTCACATTGTAAGCTTTTATATTCACATGAACATGGAACTTCATTGTGCTAAAAATAGATAACTTGCCTTCAACTTTTTTACTTAGTAAGTTTTGAATTTACAACCTAATGATATCTCACCCCTCAGCCATTTGAGTGAAAGCCAAAGGGTTGACCAAGTTTTTAACTTAGTTGCAGACTGTAGACCAATTCTAATTTTGTGAGGACAATAATTAGATATTAAATTGACAATGTTGCCAATTAACTTAGCTTACAGTCAAACTGCATTTTCTTGGTTGTTGAGATAAAGGTTTGAGATTTTGATGCCTCACTTCTAGATATGGGAATGACTTCTCTTTCGCTCTGTTGTTTTTTCATTTCCTTATCTTTGTTGTTCTTCCATTTGTATCCTTCACTTTTATCTTGCCCTGAAAAAATATAGACTACATTCTTTTTCTGTGTTTCTTTGGTTAATTTACAAAAAGTTATATTGTTGTTGTTTCACAACTTTGAGGATGCATAATTTTCATTCTCTTTATTCTTATGTGATTTAATCTGCAACTATTTGTTGCCTGTTTAGTTTAATTACTATAGCCAAGGTTGTTTGTGTGACATGATACATATTCCTTTCTGTAGGTTTCAAGAGATGGATCCCTCTAGAACTGGACAAGGTGCTGAAGCTGTATATCGTGATAAGATAAAAGGTCAGAGAAAAGTGGTTTTTAAGTTGGTCATTTTTACATGCTTTTGTATGTGCCTAACTCAAGAATTTTGCAGGAGTGCGCATATCAAAGGAGGAGTACTTAAAATCAAAACAAAAGGGAAAAGAAAAGCCTGAGGTACTATTTTGGAAATTAATGTTTAAAGAATTACGCTTCAGGTCTATGATGTCATAATTCAGTGGAAGTTCCTATTATTGTTGTTGTTATAAATATGGATCCATGCATGGCCATCCTTTCTTTAATTAGTGTAGTGTATTGAGTTGGTAGAGCTTTTCAGATCACCTGTTGGAGTTACTCTTTCTATATGTGTTTCTGTTAATTCAGTTAAAGCTTTTTTATGAAGCTTCGATGGATGTTTGTTATACATAGTGAAACTACAAAAAGGGCTAAATAATAAGATTTCACACAAAGACATATAAGGCCCACTGAACAGTGGAAAAGGAGAAGTCAAGCATTCTAGAATGTTAGTTGTCCTATTTTGTAGTGTCAAAATTCTGTTAATTTGATTTTGTGGAGCATGAGGAGTTGATTGTCAATTATTGTTTTCCTTGTTATCAGGAGAAAAAATTGGAATGGGGCAAGGGCTTGGTTCAAAAGCGGGAAGCCCAAACTAGACAGGAGGAGTTAGAGCTTGAGAAGGACAAACCTTTTGCACGAACCAGGTATAAAGCTAAAAATACTGAAAAATTATGAAGCAATAGATTCTTGATTTGAATGCCCTGTAATGGTTGAAGTGTTTTAATTTAGTCTTTTGTCTATTAAATTCCCCCTCAAATCTCATTCTAGACGATATTTTCTCAACCTCAGGTGTCTTTGGTAGTTTCCTCTATTTTATTTTTTGATTTTGTAATATTTCAAATCCTGTTGGTCATTTTCTTAACTGAGGAAACTTGTACACAATGTTGCTAAGTTTTGTGATTTGTTGTACATGACTGTACTATTTTGATCACGAACTAAGGATAGATTTATTATGTGGGGAATGTTTGTTTAATGGACAGCCAGCCAAGAAGAGTAAATTTTCTTCTTTACAAAATATTTATTCTCATTTCAATCCTTCACTTTAGCAATTTTAAGTTCTCTCCTACTTGCAGAGATGATCCAGAACTTGACAGAATGATGAAGGATAGATTAAGATGGGGTGATCCTATGGCTCATTTGGTCAAGGTATTTATGATTTATTTTTGTTAATTTCAATCACTACTTTACTGGAAAAAGTGTGAGACACAGAGGTAATTGTACAATAATTTAAATAAAGAAAACATCAATCATTTATGACATCATTAAGAGGCATTGAGCATATTTTGATATCATTAATACTAGAGAGCTTGTAATGTCTCTCTTTTCTTTATTGGCATAGTTGGCAATTTTTCTAGGTGTTTTGTACTGGTTTTGAAATATGTCTTTGGGCTATGTTGCAGAAAAAGTATCATGAGCCGGTTCTTCCAGACCTTGGGGATAGTGAGAAGATGAAGGAATCAGGGTTTGTAATTCCTCAGGACATTCCTAGTCACAGCTGGATAAAAAGAGGGTTGGATGCTGCACCAAATCGATATGGCATAAGACCGGGAAGGCATTGGGATGGGGTTGACCGCAGTAATGGTTTGTTCACTTCAATTTTTATCCTTCAAAATATTTCCCCTTTTTCTCTTTTTCCCCCATGGAAGAGTAGTCTTCCATGAACCTGCATATGGAAAATCTTTCTGCATAAAATGATGTGGCTAATTTCCATCAATTAAAATCAACCAATAAACACATAAAGTATTTCTGCCTGGGAACATAGAATCTTTGAAAAAAAAAAAAAAACTGTTAATTATTATTAGCTGTGTATCTTGAAATTGACTGGATTCTGCTGTTTTGCTGTTGTAGGATATGAGAAGCAAATGTTCAAAAGGACAAATGAAAAACGAGCTACAGAAAGAGAAGCTTATCTTTGGTCTGTATCTGATATGTAACTTGAAACTGGTAAAATTGTCAGATAGCCGTCCATTCTCTCTATTGGTCTGAGAGAAAGCAGAGTTTCCAGTGAACCAGCCACAAGAATCTGTGACAACATTCTTGTTTGAGTATTCAATGGCAGTCGCTTGAATTATTGGTGTAAGTTATGCAAGCATGATATCAGTTGTTGATTTTATATTATTATAGAGAGGTGATAAACCGTCCAATTACCTTTAGCTTTATTGGTTGGAAATCTCCTGTGCCAACCATACACTCATGAGGAAATCTGTGCTTTTTTTTCATTGCAGGGCCATCTCATACTGCAACAGATTTTCAAGTATAAAAACAAATGAGAACACATAATCCTTCTTTTATCCATTTTTATCTCCAACAGTAGAGCATATAAAGTAACATGTAGCTTGTAGATGGATTTTTGAGCGTCTGTGAAGTACTGAAGTGTGAAGCTGATGCTTCAAAATGGCATATTCCTCCATAATGATTGTTAGAATGAATCGAAATCTAATTATACTTTTCCTAATAATGAATGCTTTGGATTGCGCCTTTATAGGGAGAGATCCAGGTTTGTAAATTCAGTTACGGAAAGGATATGTTAAGAGCTTTTGTCACCTTCCAGGTAAACCTGATGGCAGATAATGCTTGTTTATGCCTTGCCATTTCGGAAGAATTWCAGGCAAATCTGATCCTTTAAATTCATTTTCCTCTCSTCRTACCCATTGCATGTGCCATGCTTAAGGCTTAGAACATTCCCACTCACTGCATTCTCAATGAAAGTTCGGTCTAACAAAATTGTTTTAAGCTGCAATTAACAACTTGTAGTTTGTATTATTAAGATTTGATACATATTCACCATAATTTTAGAAAATTAAATTACGAGAATAAAAATATCAAATGGGTTTATTTTTAAAAAATATTAAAACAATCTTTATTAGTATTATTATTAATCTTTCTAATAATTTTTAAAAATCAAATTTGAATAATTTATTAAAAAACAAAATTAATAGGAAAAGCAATTTGACTTGAAGGTGCTTCTAATTCTAACAAACAATCTTTTAAAATGAACTGCCAAATAATTTAAAAAAAAAAAAAAGGAAAAAACAGAAGATGATTATCAAATGCTCCTTGACTCCTGAAGTCCAAAATAAAAAAATATTATTTCCGGAAAACACAAACATCGTTAACAGATGTTCCAATTGTTCAATCGAAACTGGGGTCTCCTGCCTTAGACGGTCTTCAAATTCCTTTCAATAAGGCTCGTTCCTGTTAAACGGGTCTATTTCAAAAAGCAGTTCATGCGCGCTTGTTGCTTCAAAACCATCTCAAAAAACCCACTCAATATCCACTACCATTTTCTCCATCTTCGTCCCTTCAACTCCCAAACTAAATTCCACAAAACCCATTACCCCAAACTTACGTTCAATGATTATAAACTCCTAAATTCTCTCTCAAGAAACAGACTCCAAGATGCACGGAACCTGCTCGACAAAACGACGGAACGAAACCACCCTCATAGGCTGGTCATCCATTTTACCTCATTACTCACCAAATACTCAAATCATGGTTTTATTGACGAAGCGAAAGCACTGTTTGAGCTCATGCCTCATAGAAATGTGGTTAGTTATAATGCCATGTTGACTGGGCTTTTGAAGAATGGGAGGTTGCGTGAAGCAAAAAGCTTGTTTGAGGTGATGCCGGAGAAGAACGTTGTATCATGGACGGCGATGATTTGTGGTTTTGCAGGTGTTGGGAGGGTTTGTGAGGCGAGAAGGTTGTTTGAGGAGATGCCAGAGAGGAATGTTGTTTCATGGAACTCGATGGTTGTTGGGTTGATAAGGAATGGGAGATTAGAGGAGGCTAGACAGGTTTTTGATAGTATGCCTGTAAAGGATGTGGTTTCCTGGAATGCTATGATTGCAGGGTATGCGGAGAGTTGTAGGATGGGAGAAGCAAGAGTCTTGTTTGAGGAGATGGAGGAGAGGAATGTGGTCACATGGACTAGCATGGTAGCAGGGTATTGTAGAGCAGGTGAAGTTGAACAGGGGTATCATTTGTTTCAAGCAATGCCAGCGAAGAATGTTGTTTCTTGGACGGCCATGATCGGAGGGTTTGCTTGGAATGGATTTAACGAAGAAGCCTTGTTGCTCTTTATTGAGATGAGGGAGCGCTATGTTGTAAGACCAAATGCAGAGACATTCATATCACTTGCTTATGCTTGTGCTGGTATTGGGTTTCCATATCTTGGCAAGCAATTGCATGCTCAAGTTGTTGTTAACAGTTTGGAATGTGACGATTATGATGGCAGGCTCTGTAAGAGTCTCATTCACATGTATTCTTTATTTGGAATCATGGACTTTGCACACTACATATTTAACAAAAATGTGAATAACTATAATGTTCAATCTTGTAATTCTATGATTAATGGTTATATTCGCATTGGAAGGCTAGAAGAGGCTCAAAGTTTGTTTGATGCAGTATCCATTCGGGATGAGATCTCTTGGACTTCAATGATTGATGGTTATTTAAGTGTTGGATTAATATCGAAGGCAAATTACCTGTTTTATAACATGCCTTACAGAGATGCGGTAGCATGGACAGCAATGATTTCAGGTTATGTTCAAAATGAGCTTTTTGTAGAAGCTAACTATTTATTTTTGGAAATGCGGGCTCATCGTGTTCTTCCTCTAAATTGTACATACTCTACTCTTTTTGGAGCTGCTGGTGCAACGGCAAATCTTGATCAGGGAAGACAGATCCATTGCATGCTGATTAAAACGCAATCTGAATTTGATTTGATTCTTCAGAATTCTCTGATTTCAATGTATGCAAAATGTGGAGAAATAGAAGATGCATATGTAATTTTCTCAAACATGAATTCCAAAGATTTGGTTTCTTGGAATTCCATGATCATGGGGTTTTCACATCATGGGCTAGCACATGAAACTCTGAAGGCCTTTGAATCCATGTTGGAATCTGGGACTCGCCCAAATTGTGTTACTTTTTTGGGCATTCTATCAGCATGTAGCCATGCAGGGCTGGTCAGCCAGGGATGGGAGTTATTTAATGCGATGAGTGATGTTTATGCAATTCGACCTGGTTTGGAGCATTATGTTTGTATGATTAATCTTTTGGGTCGAGCAGGGAAAGCAAAGGAAGCAGAAGAATTTGTCTTGAGACTTCCTTTTGAACCAGATCATCGTATCTGGGGGGCATTACTTGGTACTTGTTGTTTTGGTGAGACAAATGCTGAGATTGCTGAACATGCTGCTAAACGTCTCCTTGAGCTGGACCCATTAAATGCTCCTGCTCATGTGCTGCTCTGCAACATATATGCAGCGAATGGTCAACACGCTGAGGAGCACAAGTTGAGGAAGGAAATGGGATTGAAGGGTGTGAGGAAAACCCCTGGATGTAGTTGGATAATGGTAAATGGGGGAGTTCATTTGTTCCTGTCTGGAGATAAAATACACTCACAAGCAGCTGAGATGTTATCACTGTTATTGAAGATTGATAATGCTTCAAAAAATTGGGGATTAGATACATGAGGTGGTGGACTCTATATGGCATAAAATTCTGATTGTTATTTAATTGTACAGTCTAAGGTACTACTTTGAGAATTTGACTTTTAAAAGATCATGGTTAAGTGATGGTTGTGTATAAATTTACCATTTAAACATCATCCTAGATTTTATTTTATTTATTTATTTTTATTTTGATAATACTAAGGTGATCATGCACAAGAATGGGTGATTTTGCAGATTTTGACCTATATGCATGGAACATTTGCTGCTTTTAGTTGTCAAACTATAATATAGTGAATCGTTCCTTTGTCCGTCATGTATTAACTTTAAAGTTGCATCTTCTGCTGGCAGACTTGAGAAAATGTTGGAGGAGATAGTAGGATGGGTTCCTATTGCTCATTTGGTTAAGGTATTACCGAAGTCATGTTTGTAAATTTCTAACACTACTTCATCAGGAAAAAGTTATCAGATACAGGGATCATTGTTATAGTAAAGCGTGGGGCATATTTTGGCATTATTATTAATACTAGAGCGGTTTAATGTTTTCAGCTTCCTCATGGCTTAGTAGGAATCATGTTTGGCCAATTTATGGAGAATTTAGGGCTGACTTTGAAATGTTGCAAATAAAGCATTCTAAGGCAGTCCATCTTGTCGTTGGAGATGGTGAGAAGATGAAGATATTGGGGTTTGTATTTCTTCTGGACACTCCTAGTCACTGCTGGATAAATAAGAGCTAATTGTTATGTTACAAGCTGGGAAGATTATTCCGTTGGGGTCAATCATAGTAATGGTTGGTTTACTTCCATTTTAATCCTGTCGGATGAATCCTGTTTATTTTCCAAAGAGAAGTAGTCCTCATGAACCATCCTAGAAGGATCTTCCCTTGTATTGCTATAATGTTTGTGAGCTCAATTAAGTGGATAAGCATTGACCATTGTTACATTTGAACTTAACTATGCTGCATTGACGAAGTTTCTAAATTTTCTTCGACCTTGGTGAACTCTTTTTCCTGTTAATTAATTTTTTATTTAAGAGAACTTCAGTCGGTTTAATTTCTTATTTATATCAGGCAATTTAATTCTCTGGATAGAGAATTTGGATCTCTTAGTCTTCCTTTGTGGTATTACTATTAACACTTGTTACAAAATCTCATCATTTATATAACAATGTCATACAGGAAAAAACATATCGTTTGGGACGAGAAATATCTTGCTTTCTTATTCACCAGATCATAAGAATTTGAGATCAGTGCAGGAAAAAGGGCAGCTATGTGCAAGGAAATTCACAATGAAAACAAAATTAAGGCAAGTATAAGTTGAAACTAACAATCAAACCTTTATATATCATTTTACTTCTAATTTGACTCGGTTACGTTATATTTCTTAGAAAGATAAGGCCTCAAGAAGTCAAAATTATCTGGCTTCGAGTTGCTGACTACTATAAATAAAAGTTTCACCCATTCGAGTTTCTCGAACTAAATCAACAAATAGAAGATGAAGAAGCAAGTGTGTTCAAGTGTTCTTCTTGTTTGCGTTCTTTTCCTAGTCACCAATTGTTTAAGTTTTGAGACTAAGACTTGCAAGCCCAGTGGCAAGATAAAAGGGAAAAAGCCTCCTCCAGGACAATGCGTGGAGGACAATGATTCCGTCTGTTGTATACCAGGTAAGCATTATACCACTTACAAGTGCTCACCTCTAGTTACCAGCCGCACAAAGGCAACCTTAACTCTCAACAGCTTTGAGAAGGGTGGGGATGGTGGTGCACCATCTGAATGTGACAACCAGTACCATTCAGATGACATTCCTGTGGTGGCTCTCTCAACAGGGTGGTACAACAAAGGGAGCCGTTGCTTGAACTATATTAACATCTATGGTAACGGGAAGAGCGTTGAGGCCATGGTTGTGGACGAGTGTGACTCGGCAAGGGGTTGTGATAAAGAACATGATTACCAGCCTCCATGTGCTAATAACGTTGTTGATGCTTCTCAAGCAGTTTGGAAGGCCCTGGGAGTGCCTATAAGCCAGTGGGGTGAAATGGATATCTACTGGTCTGATGCTTGACGTATGACGATCCCCATCATACTGATCAGGCTTATTTATGTACTAGTTAACATGTTTGTGTGAATGTTAATTGAGCTTATACTTTCAATACTCTGCAGAATTTTAAAAAACAATTCCTGGAAATGGAATGAATAGCATATTAATGAAAAATGTTCTTGTATGCCATTGACTACACATGAGCTAAGTTCTCCTGATACTCCCTGGTTTGGTTTGTGTGAGTGATGTCCATAATCACATCAGAATCATCTTTGCCTCCTTATCTTTCTGTGGTTTGTCATTATGTACAAACTAAAAGGAGATGGACATTCTTCTGAAACAAACGGAAACATAGCAGCTATCACTTTCAGATGGAATTTAGCATCTGATTGCAGCTACAGCTATATGCCCATTATGAAGTATCATTTCAAAGTTCTTTCCCAATTGTTGGGGGGATACTGCCGCCATTACGTTGCATACCTAGGTTGAATTCAACGACGGCATCTAACAATAAATACAAAACTAAGGTTGCAATATAGTAACGTAACAAACACTTTGAAACTCTCAACACTTATATTAAAACATAAAATAGTATATTTGTCAAAATCACACTATTAGATTAGATTTACGTAAATCAAAATTAATTCGTTAATATAATAGTGTGATTATTTAGTTAATGATTTTACACGTATATTTTAAAATAGTATATCAACATCGCACCCTAATCCTTCACTGACATCAGTCATATTCGAGAAATAAATGCAAAAAGAAAAAAAAAAATCTCAGTATATAAGATATAAACCTACAGTTCGGTTTATTTGGGTCACAGAGCTACCGCTCCAATGCGTGGCCCGAGCCAGGGCGTCCAACAACTGGCAACTCTCGCATATACTGTTTCGCAAGTTCATATTGTTCTCCCGCCAAATTTCAGTTAAGAAAAGAATGACCGTTAAGCTCAAGTTCTCCAAAGCAAGTGACTCTTTCTCGCTTGACAAGTTCATTAAAGCCCAGAAAAACCTCTCTAAAACCCCACCGAAACTATGGTCTAAACCCGATGTCACAGACAACCAAGTTCTGAGCCACCCCATCTTACAAAAACTTGAATCATGCACAAGAATTAAAGAATTTAGCCAAATTCATGCCCAACTCATACTTTCGGGCCTCTCTCAAGACTCGTTGGCCGCAAGCCGGGTGTTAAAGAAGCTCTGCACTTCTTTAAGATCAGTTTCTCTCGCTGTGTTGTTCTTTGATTCTGTTGAAGAGCCTGATGCTTTTATGTGTAATACTATAGTGAAAAGCTTCTTGAGTTTGAAGGATCCATTTGGTGCTTTAAGATTTTATTATGAGAGGATGGTAGCCAAATGTGTTAAACATAATCATTATAGTTTTCCATTGTTAGGGAAGGTTTGTGCCGAGATTAGGTCTTTGAGAGAAGGCAAAAAGACTCACGCCCGTGCTTTGAAATCTGGGTTTGAGTTGGATTTGTTCGTTAGGAATTCTTTCATTCATATGTACTCTGTTTGTGGGGAAATTTGGGATGCAAGAAAGGTGTTTGATGACGGGTCTGTTTGGGATTTGGTGAGTTGGAATTCAATGCTCGATGGATATGTAAAGAATGGGGAGGTTGGTTTTGCACGTGAACTTTTTGATTTAATGTCTGAGAAAGATGTTTTTAGCTGGAATTCAATGATTTCAGGGTATGTGGAGATTGGAGATATGGAGACAGCAAAAGGGTTGTTTGATATGATGCCCTTTAGGGATGTTGTATCTTGGAATTGTATGATTGATGGGTATGCTAGAACAGAAAATGTCGCATTAGCTCGTGGCTTTTTCGATAGGATGACGATGAGGAATATCGTTTCTTGGAATATAATGTTGGCTGTCTATGTGCGGTGTAAGGATTATAATGCGTGTTTGAGATTGTTTGATAGTATGATAGAAGGAGGGGAGGCTAGGCCAAATGAGGCATCTCTAGTGAGTGTCTTGACTGCGTGTGCAAATTTAGGGATGCTTGATAGTGGCAAATGGATTCATTCATACATAAAAGATTGTAAGATTGTACCTGATGTGTTACTCTCAACGGCTCTCCTCACAATGTATGCAAAATGTGGGGCTATGGATTTGGCTAGAAATGTTTTTGATGAGATGCCTGAGAAAAATGTTGTTTCATGGAACTCTATGATCATGGGATATAGTATGCATGGGCAAGGAGAGAGAGCCTTAGAAATGTTCATGGAAATGGAGAAGATAGGTCCTACACCCAATGATGCAACTTTCGTATGTGTTTTATCGGCGTGTACGCATGCAGGAATGGTATTTGAGGGTTGGTGGTATTTTGATCTCATGCAACGAGTTTACAAGATAAAACCAAAAGTGGAGCACTATGGTTGCATGGTTGATCTTCTCGGCCGGGCTGGTTTAACGAAAGATTCAGAGGAGCTACTCAAGAAGATGCCTATGGAGGCAGGACCAGCCTTGTTGGGAGCTTTACTTTCTGCTTGCAGGACCCACTCAAATTCAGAACTTGGAGAGATTGTGGCAAAGCATCTAATAGAATTGGAACCAAGGGATATTGGGCCACATGTTTTATTATCCAACATATATGCCTCGGAAGGGAAGTGGGACAAGGTAGAAAATGTGAGAAGGATGATGGAGGAGAAAGGATTACAGAAAACAACAGGCTCCAGCTTGGTTCACCTTGGACAATTTGGGTCCGAGTCTATTGTGGTGAATGGTTCTCCCCATAGGAGAAGCATAGTGTACTCAATGTTAGGTGAGATAGGTGCACAAATTAAAATTTCCCATTGAGTCTTGAGATGCCGTTGGCCCTTGGGATTTTCAGAGCTCGATAATGATGCACTGCCCTGATCATAAACTCGGGAGAAATGTACTTTGAGGCTGGATCAAGAATGATGATTTAAAAGGAAGAATGTAAATCTTGGAATTTTATGAACTCAAGGTCAAGGATATGAGGGCAAGGACTCCATAGACATATTTAAATAGCAAATTTGCCTGTAAGAGAACATAATTATAGATGAGATCAGATATCGAAATTCCAATTGTGAAGTAGAAATATGCACTGGCACGGTACAGCCCAAGAGTGGTAAATCCACAATTTCTGTCACACATCCAATTTAAAGTCTAAATAAACACCCTAAAAGATCAATGGAGAGACGTATTTATTCTACATTTCTCAGTTGTAAGTATTTGTCGTGTCACTTATAATAAAGGGGTTTGTTACGATATCGTGACCCTATACTGTTCTACTCTAACATTTCATTTGTTGTCAACTTTGTCATAAACGGTTCCAGTTGTCCAAACGAGAATTCTTGCTTATCGTGGAAGATTTTCTCTCCTTTTTTTTTTCTTTTTTTTTTTTTGTTATTAAGGAATGTTTTCAACCTTGTCAATTCAATATACCAAATTCGAGACTTTCTATCAGTTACTTCCTCGATACGAAACATATTGCCGAATATAATAATAATACATGTGTTCTAAAGTAACGTCCAGTTTGTTTGCAGTCATACATCGGATTTAACCAACAAATGTCTGCTTAACACAAACACTGTTAGTCACCACTGGATCAGCAGCGAATCCAAGTCAAAAGTGGCCATATCATCTGATTATTTGTTTATTATCATATGGAGTAAATTTAAAGGACCTGATTAAAAATAATTCTTTTTTATAAGACACTTAACAAATATATTGTCGGATATTATTCATAGTTAATTATCAATAATTATTGAATGTTTAACATCGAATATGTTGGATAGTATCGAATCTGAGCAATTATCTTTTAGATTTAGGCTATATCTAAAATTCTTTTATTGCCGATTTGCTAAAAATTAATAGTTATAACTTATAATATAGAATGTTAGTGTGAACAAGACTCTTGAAACCTGATTTGACCCCCTCTAGGATGACCATGAAGACAGTTCTTTATCGTCTATATTACTGTTAATAACTGTTTAGATTGAGTTAAATTAATGTTATGTACTTTAATCTTTAAATCAATTTAACCATTTTTATTATACATTCACCAAATTGGACAAATGGGTTCTTTTGGTAGCAACATCAACGTCCAATATGACTGCTTCCACTGAAGAATATTATATGAATAAGAAATCTGGAGCATTTTATTAGTCAACAGCAAAATGATTACATTCATGAATTTCTCCCCTTCCCTGAAGGAATGTAAATCAATAAATTAAACATCATAATAATGAAAATAAACTACATAAGAGTTGCAGGGATCAATTTATTTTCACACTTCTAACAAACAAACAATCAAACAAATATTCTGATCAGAACTCAATATCTATGGCTATGATCTTTAGTTAACTTGGACGCCAGTGTCATATGATTCCCCGGCTTTCCAGTCATGGGGTATGTTGTTTACAGGAACTACCCACGACCCATCTCCATCGTCGCCACTGAACAACATCCGTAGGGAGAGGGGGCCGCTCGGCGGTGAGGTGGTTGTCCAGACTGCACCATAACTCCTATCCAAGAGCTTGCACACGAAGTTTTCAGTCTGTAAAGATAAAAAGGCATTTCAGTACGACATACTTTAATTGTAAATTTTCAACTGAAGGAAGTAAATTAAGCTCAACTGGGTATTACAGGAAAGAGCATTAATATTCTACCTCGCATAGCTGCACTGCAGTGATATCCTTTGTGCCTTGTTGATACCAAATGGCAAAAGCCAAATAATAAGGGTAGTTGCTGTTCTCATCAATCTTAATGGTCATATTTTTGCCTGGGTAGCCGCAAGAAACACTGTCGGCCGAAACCAATACTTTTATGAGTTAGTGCACAACATAATGAGGTATGTACCTATACTTTATCATAAACTAATTAACAAGCCTAAAGGTGTTTCTTAGAAGCCACTATATATATAATTATAATGTTCAGTTCAAACAAATATATTCACTATTGAATATACGCAACTTCACAAGAATAATCTTACCGTCTGTATTCAATATCAACTACACCAAGTGCTAATAGAGATGCTGCTGCATCAGAGGTTTGAGCCATCCTACCAAAGGCTCGTCTGCTCAGAATGAAATCCGTTCTGTCACTCGCGCCGTGATCAGTTATAACTACGTTTACTCCTTTCTCTGAGCAATAGAAACTGTTTTTGCACCTCACCTGTCGAAGCAAAACAGAATGAATGACCATAAACAGGAAGATTCATTTTCATTACTTGATCAAATATATACCTGGTAGCAAGCTCCACAGCCGACCCCATCACGGTAGAGATCAGATGCAGCAGATACATCTCCACCATTAATTGTTGCACCAAATGAACCATAGCCGCAGGCACCAGCTGCAGTTCAGTGAAAAATCCATCAATAAGAATGCACCTTTTGGTCGGATATAACATATATTAAAGATGTTGCTAAACTAATTCTCTTACTATCTGTTCCATTGACATCAGAATTTGGGTAGTAAGCTGCTCGTGATTGAACAAAACAGTCGCTACATGTTGCAGCCTGTGCGAGAGTTTGGATAAAAAGTAAAGATGCAAAAGTGAACCAAAAGAATTTAAGAGAAAGAGCCATTGCAGGACAAAAAGAGCAAATTAACGCAATGAAAAGCTAGTTTGCTAACAAAGATAACACAAGGTGGCAGTGGTAGTGCATAAAGTGAACGAGGTTCGTAGTATTTATAGTGACTGAGAACGAACTAGCCAGCCAACTTTGGTAAACGCCAAGTTTGACATTCTTCTAAATATTATTTTAATTAAACGAGTGGAATTCTATCAGGATTATTATCTTCCAGCTACCTTCCTCCTTTAGACTTCGAACAAACTAGTTTTAGAAATGTGTACAAAACTTCATTCCGACCATTCAAATTACATAAATATATTGTACTTTTTCCTCCTTTGTAGAAATCTTTCCTATTTTATATACAAAAAATCCATATAAAGAAATAAAATGGACTCTTGTGTGAAAGGCTTTCCATAGATGAATTCAAAGTTTCATGATTATCCTTCAGTAGTTTATTAATTATTCTCTAAAGAAGATACTTGTTAGTTTTCGTTTTACACAGTACATTCCGCTGTCGATATTGTTATATATTCATGTCAAAAGTATTTCGTCTCAAAATCTTAGTTGATTTGTGCAAACTAGCTTGCGCGCTATTTGACCGTGAATCCAGTTAAGATTGTTTGACCCTGATCATTCACCAAACCAGATGATAGAGGGAATTGGTTAGAAATAGCCAGGTCAAAAGTTGATTTTGCAGGTTGAATTATTACTTCGAATTAATGAAAATTTCTGCAAACGGTTTAGCATAATTTGATAAAATGTGTGCACTGGTTGAAGGGTTAGGTGCTTTGGCACTAAAGAATCTAAAGATGCCGTAGGTTAGGCGTCTCTTCATGATCATGATGTTCCCACTAGCTGGTTATATATGAACGTGAGCACAGCCCACAGGGGCTGCGACTGCGATTGTCCTCGGGACCAATTATCAATAAAACCTGGAGCCTGGAAGGTGCAAGGAAAACACATCCATCTCAATTGATGTTCAACAAAAGTGTTGCTCGAAGTACCCCAGGGGCTGGTTGCGCGAAACAACTGTATTTAAGAAAATTAAACAAATGCTAGTGGCAAAAAATAAATAAATAAAATAATATATATATATATATGTAATATCTGTAGGAGATGCAACATTGGAGCCCATGAGGGTGGCAAAGAACTAATAGGATAGCAGAGAGGTTGAACCCATATTAACAAATAACTGAAAATAGTGAACATTTCAA
>JANKKC010044445.1:0-16926 GCA_026225755.1 Bursera bipinnata
TTCAACTTATCTTCCCAACCTTCAACTATAAGCATTATTATAGTTTAATTTTTGTGGTAAGTGACAACCCAATCAGAAATAAAAAAATATTGTTTAATATCAAAAACATACTTTAAAAAAATATATATTCTAACAAAGTTACTATAAATAAAAATTCCTCCATAATTAGCAAACTTATGGTTTTGAGATTTAGCAAAAATTTAATTTTTGAATATCTGTATTATATTTTGTATAAAAGATAAACTTTTATCAATTTTAATCAATTTTTTCTTTGAACTTGTTGTATTGAAAAGAAAAAAACACAAGTGTTGCAGCCTGCAGGAGAGGAACTAGGATAGTTAAATAGCTCACTCCTTAAGTCAAAACAAAATGCATAATGAAATGATAAATTAAATATTGAAAGTTGTATTAATTAAAATAAATAAAATAAAATATAGGATAGAATACGTCATTGAT
Source organism: Bursera bipinnata (assembly GCA_026225755.1). Taxonomy (NCBI): domain Eukaryota; kingdom Viridiplantae; phylum Streptophyta; class Magnoliopsida; order Sapindales; family Burseraceae; genus Bursera; species Bursera bipinnata. The sequence goes on from JANKKC010044445.1 coordinate 457, forward strand.
TTTTGTAATTGTCTATTATTGACAAAAACAATGCAATTTATCCAACTATTAGGTGGGCTATGTGTCACGAGACTCAAGACATACCTTGTCAGAAATCATAAATAATTTTTTATCCACCTTGAACAAAATTAATAACGAATATAAAGGTGTTAAATGATTGATTAATTAATTAAATCAAAATTATATGAGATTTTGACAAACCTCAAATAGAACATAATATTTGAAATGTATAAATTATTTTCTTTTCAAACTAGTTGTGAATACTATTCAGTATATAAGAATCAAAACAAAAGAGAATATGCCAAAACCAAATCACAAGAAAGAAGAAAGTTTTATTCTTCATAAAAAAAAAAAAGAAAGTTGTAGTTTCAAAAGTCAAACATAATGTCGGTCTACCAAACCTACGGCCTGGATGAATCTGAACACTCATTTATCAAAGTGGTCCATGTACAGCATGGGACCATTAAGAGCATGAGGGCTTCAACTTTCAAACATTTGACTTTCTCTTTGACCTTTTCTACGTAAATAAACGTGAAAGCATTGATTTTTCTTTTGATTAAAATGTTTTGATAAAAGTAAAGTTGAAGTAATCCTATTAGGGTACCTTGACGAAGCATATTCCAAGAACATTTAAAGATTCGTGCCCCACCCCCACCCAACAAGCTAAGCTACATAATTGACCCATGACCATCCATGAGTGTTTCCATTATATATAATTGTCAAGTCAAATTTTGAAATTTATAGTGTGACTACGTACTCCTCTCTTATACCATCACTTCCCATGCCTTCTCTCAATCTGCATACACGAAAGATTCATACATTTATAGTCAGTGACGGAGTTTGAAAGAATTTTTGTGACGGATCAATAGGTAATATTTTAATTTTTTTAATTTATAAATATATTAATTTTTTTTAGACGGGGTACCATGGCCCCCGGTTAGTCCTCACTAAGCTCTGTCTCTCCTCCTAGTGTTGTATTAATTGGATAATTCGCGCATTTGTCTCCGCCACAAATTCAAACTGGACTATTGCTTGGAATAATTCAAGCTTCTACCGTGAAATTAACTTATAAATAAATGGACTTCTCTCGAGTGCTTATAAAGCAAAATTTGATAAGTTACATGGAATATAAATAAATAAACTAATTGACTAATAAGCCAGAGCTCTTATTATTAAATTGTTATGGTTGCCAATGCCGCGCCTTTCCATTGGGCAAACTGCTGCCAGTGCCTCGACATGCTTTCAATGAAACTAAAATCAACGCATGACAAAACGCTAGCTAATTACATTATTAATAAAAGTACTTGAAAATCCATCACATCATTCGTGACACTTACCCACTCTCACACTTGCTCTCATGTCTTAATCATTAATATTTTAGAATTTATAACATTTTCTTTTAATTAATCAAATTATCTGAATGTGTTGCTACAAGGGCATGCGTGATGAACTCATCCCAGTGTAATTATCAAGTTAATTATACTAATAATTAACAAAAAAATATAGCTATATGCATTAAAATTCAACACAGATGATGATGGGTCAAGTCGATTGAAAATGTGATGTTCCAAACCTTGGGAACGCTTCAACAACTTGTCCTAGACTTCACGTTAGAGTGATTATTGCCTTGGATGCTTTTAAGTTTTTCAACTAATTAACTGAAGATTCAGATTTTTTAGCCAGCATTTGCGGACAGAAATTCAAGATTGGAAAACGACTTCAGGGGAATCTTTTGCACCACAAATATTTATTAAAAAAATTATAAAAAAATAATAAATGATGGTAGGGCTATGGAAAATGAATTGTGTGTGACGTACCAATCGTACCCTATTGGTAGGGACATTCCCGTGTCGAACCACATGAGTTTCGATTTAGGGAAATGATAATAACCCCCGATTAAATTTGAAGAAAACACTTAGTTCCATACTTTTACTAAACTAATACTTACCCCCCAAATACCTTTAAAAAACTAACACTTACCCCCCAAATATTTGGGGGGTAAGTGTTAATTTTGAGAAAACAGTGATAATTTTTTGAGGGATAAGTGTTAGTTTAGAAAAAGTATGGGGTTAAATGTTTTCTTGAAATCTAATTGGGGGGTCAAAGAAATTCCCCGTTTCGATTTTGTGAAGAAAATATATTTATTAATTCTTCTATTTATTTTATTAACAAAGGAAAAACTTATATATGCCTTTAATATTAAGATTTATTTGATTTTTGTGATTTGTGAACCCAGATTTAGGTAAATTTGAAGTTTTCTCATCCATAAATAATTAAATAAATAAATAAAAATTATCCACCTTAGAGTATGATGTCGAGCCCCATGCAAGCATGCATGATTATTGCTGTTGGAGCCTACTTATGGCTTAAATCATGTAGTTGACTTTGTTTTTTATATCTAAAAGATTTTATTTAAAAATGTACAAATATCATATTTTTAGTTAATTAAAGTTGTTCATCAAATGATTATATGAAATTATTCAATCATCTATTCTATATAAAATTTTCAAATGATAAATCACGACGTGATTACTAAAAAGATTACATCATATAACAGAGATTTTACAATGAATGTTAGAAAATATCATATTTAACAATATACATAATTTTAAATCATTATTACATAATTTTAAGGAATAATATAAAAGATAATTCAATTGATAGGCTTGTTTTGAGTTTTAATTAAGTTAAATCTTTTTTTTTTTAAATCTTTTGACCGGCCAAGTATCAAGTTGTTCGTGCGGCACTTTATTGGACTTTTCTTTAGAGGATACCAGATATTTGTCGAGCACTTCGTTGAGTTATCGAATCTTATGTATACAATTAATGAAATGAAGGTATGTTAAATTATTTGATGTTACAATTTGTAGATAAAGAAAAAAAATGGTTATTGATTAAACATAAAAATATGGTACATGTGGCCACTAAAATTATGTCTATACAAGAATATTAAATCACAATCACAATCAAATAGTTGCTTACACAACATGGAAGCATGCACGATTATGTGCATAACATGTCATAGTTGATGCTGACACTATAACCAACATGATTTATTTTATATAATTAAAAGTAATTAATATTTATCCACTCATGTGAAGAAGCCTAAAAAAAATAATAAAATTTTAGCCACGTACGTCCTTTACCTTGCACCATCTCACCTTTCTGATTCATCCAAAGCTCCAAGATCATCATAAACTTTATTTGCATGTGAGATCCCACCATGCCTCATCAAATATATTTTATCGATAATTAATTTAACATAAGTATAGCTTTAGTTTGGAGACTTGTTATTTTTTATTATAAAATTTTAAAATTAACCTCCGAGATAAGATAATTTGCCTCCCCCATGGCCAACAAGAACTCTGTAAAATCTTGGGTTTAATTGGCACTTGAATAATTTATTTAAGAATTTTAGGAAAGAAATTTATAGTGAATACAAGTTGTAATATAAAATGCTAAGCTCGTAAAATTAAAAAATTAAAAATAAACACAAAATTTTATGTTGTAATAAGTATTAAATAATCACATTGTAACCATAAACTATACACTTACACCCTTAAAGTTTGGTTTACTACTAAGACTATAGAGGTTTTTGACACCCCAAAGCTTAGTCAAATCAAATAAATTCAATAGTGTAACCTCTTTCATTGTAACCACTTTATGTTACTTTATGAATAACAGGGGTGAGTTTTTACTTAGATCAAACCTTGGGGGTGTCTATGTATTTACCCCCTATATGATATTACATCAATTTAATATTGAATAATATCCATTCGACCCCATTGATTTTAAGAAATTATGCAAAAACTCTTATATGTTTATTTATTAAGTTATTTTACGAACTTATAAAACCATATACTCATAATAATTTTAGTTAAAACGGCTAAATATAGGGAGGTCAATGTTAGTTTTCGAGATTACTAAGTTTCTAAGTTGTTTGGCCAAATCTTAGGGTGATTGAAGGTTGGTTAGAAGTCATCTTTTCCCCCTACCATAGCATACACTAAGAATTTTAAGAAAATCAAAGGGAAATGAAAGGACACCTAGCGCTCGGTCATATTTGGTTTCCTACCGAGCATTTAGCGAAAATTCAACGGCCAATGAGGTATAGAGTGAGTGGCTTGATGGCCTTTGTTTTCTACTAAACGCTTGACAGAAAATCAATGGCCAACGAGGCGTAGCACGCTCGGTGCACTTTCCTTTCCTGTCAAGCCGTCGAGCACTCGTCTTCAACCTCCTGACATCGCCTTTGTAACTCCATTTTTCACGATTAACCATCCGAAATCATTTCCTCAACTCTATCTAACTTCTCCTCAACAAAAAATCAACAAAGAATTTTCCATTTTTCACATTTAAGATACACAAGAACAAATTTACAAATACTAAAACTAACCCAATTCTAGTCAACCATATCCAACTATCTAATCAATTTCGTTTACTAAAAATTATGTCATTAACTAATTTTCAACATTTGTAACCAAAGAAAATAACAATATCACCCAAACCTCGTGGGTGTCAATATATTCCCATGTATATAGCCAACTTCTTTTTAACAAAAAAGGAAATAATAAAATAATACAATCTACATAGTACACATTAACGGTAAAAACTAAAAATATATTTAAGAGATATTTAAAAATATTATTATTTTTAACAAAAATACAGTAGCTATTAATTATAATTATCATGTTAATTTTAAATTAAAAAAAAAAAGTGCTAAAAAGTAAGATAGAAAGGAGAGCCATTTGTCCCAATTGGAAAGTGCTCACCGTAGAATTCACAAAAGGCATCATAGAAGCATATTCCATAGCCGTGCAAAGAAAGAAAAGATAAAAACAAAAGATTGGAGGAGAGAGAGACTAAAACAGAAACCAACTAATAAATTAGCTCAGTGTTGAAATAATGTTACATTTAAAAAAAATTATATACAAACTCTTCCATATAAAGTCATATAATATGCTTCTCAATCATTGAATAAATTAATATTATATATTCAGTTATCCAATACTTTACACACAGCAATTTATATTACAAAATTTTATATTTTATAAAATTAATACTATTCATTCGGACAAGATACTCTTATAAACTGAAACCTTTCAGCCTTTTAAGATGGAAAGTAGAGGAAATGTCATAATAACTCTCTGAAAATTCGCACAAATTTCGCCTTTTACTGGGAGAGGCCAAGCCAAAATTTTCTTCAACCAGATTTTAAAGGCAATTTGTTTTTGTGTGTTGTGTTCACTTCATCCTCTATAAATATCATACTCCTTTCTGCTCTTCTCTGCATATCTCTCTCTCTCTTTCTCTCTTTCCGATCCAACTGTCTGTCTTTTCTTCTGCTAATCTCACTTGACCGGGTTCAGGTACTTCATTATCCACAACTCATTTCACTTATCCGCATCTGGGTCCATCTCAAACTCCATTAATTTCAACCCCATTTATCAGCATACTCCGTTTTTATGCAAGTCTCAGATTTTTGTATAAAGCTAAGTTTTTTTTTTTTCCATCAAAATCTCGTTTTAGAGGATCTTTTTTCTGGGTTGTGATCAGACTCGGTGGCTGTTACTTGGATATATATATTTTACTCCGTGATTTTTTGCTTCATTAGTTATTGGGGTTTTTGTTTTTGATTGTAATTTGGAACTATTTTCATAGCAGAGAAAAGCGTAGCTTCACAAGAGTGAAGAACAAATGGCGGGTAGGAATCTTGAGAAGATGGCATCGATTGACGCACAGCTGAGACTTCTTGTACCTCGAAAAGTCAGTGAAGATGATAAGTTGATTGAATATGATGCTCTGCTTTTGGATCGGTTTCTTGATATTCTTCAGGATTTGCATGGAGAGGATCTCAAAGAAACGGTATGTCGTCTTCTCTTTTGATCTCTTTTTTATCATTCCGAGAATAAATGTATGTCAAAGTTGATTTTTGCCGATACCCATGTTGCTTAAACACTTTCAACCTTGTGATTGTATGGAACATCCAGTCTTGTATATGGTCAGAAAGAAACATCATAAGTGATGATGTTCAGGAAAAGTTTCATTTGATGTTGACTGAATGGTTGGTGGTTCAGTTAAGAAGTAAGCGATTGTTTCAGAGCTTCAGCTGCTTTGAATTATTTAAAACCACAATTGAAGTGATCAAAGGCCATATTTGCTGTGGTCAAATAGAAATGTCAAAGAAGATTTTATGGTTCTGCAATTTTATGACGTAACTAACTATGTTAAATTTATTTAGGTTCAAGAGTGTTACGAACTTTCTGCTGAGTATGAAGGAAAGCATGATCCCCGCAAGCTCGAGGAGCTTGGAAATGTATTGACAAGTCTGGATCCTGGGGACTCCATTGTTATTGCTAAATCTTTCTCCCACATGCTTAACTTAGCCAACTTGGCTGAGGAGGTTCAGATTGCTTTCCGTCGAAAGATCAAGAAGGTGAAAACGGGTGATTTTTCTGACGAGAACTCTGCAACAACTGAATCAGACATTGAAGAAACTTTCAAGAGACTTGTTGGAGAACTAAAGAAGTCTCCTGAGGAAATTTTCGATGCTCTGAAGAATCAAACTGTAGATCTGGTATTAACTGCTCATCCTACTCAATCAGTCCGTAGATCTTTGCTCCAGAAGCATGCAAGGTTTGTTCTCTGGTTCTTAGAGTTGTTGTTCAGTGTCATTTAGATATTTTAAATGCTTTACTTGGCTAATATGGGCAAGTAAGTTGGATTTCTACTTTTTTTGATGTGAAGAATCAGATTTTATACATGTGCCCTCAAATTTTTTTTTGGCGTTTCTGATTCATTCAGGATACGGAATTGTTTAGCCCAGTTGTATGCCAAAGATATTACTCCTGATGATAAGCAGGAGCTTGATGAGGCTTTACAGCGAGAGGTAAAGGCTTATTGTGCCAACTAATATGTGTTCAAACTTTCTACTTTGGCTTCTGATACTGATTGTTAAGAGGTGGTGGACTGTTCATTTTTAGTGAAGTCAGTTTGGACCAAACCCGTTTCTTTTTAACTAATTTTTTTTTCTCAGTGAATTTTGCTTATCATTTATTTTTTTTGTTTTACAATTAGAAAATGGCTAGGTATCAACAGTGATATAACTAATCATAACACTCATGGTTGGCCAATGTTTCACTAGGATTAAGATGCTAGTCGGACAAATTTTACTGGAAAGATATTATTTTTAGATATTCACATTTGATAGAATTGGTGACAGGAATTTTTTAGACAAGAAATGAAAAGTGATCTGAAAGTTGATTTTCTTTGGATAATAGCATCATTGATTTTACTAATATCTTTGCTTTGTTTCTTTCTCCTCTAGATTCAAGCTGCATTCCGTACGGATGAAATCCGTCGGACCCCGCCAACCCCACAAGATGAAATGAGGGCAGGAATGAGCTACTTCCATGAAACAATCTGGAAGGGTGTCCCTAAATTCTTGCGTCGTGTTGACACAGCTTTGAAAAACATAGGGATCAATGAGCGCGTTCCTTATAATGCCCCCCTGATACAGTTTTCTTCTTGGATGGGTGGTGATCGTGATGGTATGATCTTTATCCATTAGAAAATACTTTTGATATCAATTACATAGCTAACTAATATGTTGAATGTCTGGTTAGTTAAATTCACAGGCTTAGGTCAGAAATGTTTGATTAGCTGCTTAATTTCTGTCGACCGAAATGTAGAATTTTTGGAGCTCACCATCCCATCTCTCTTTAAGCTTAATATTTGCTTGATTTGAAATGCAGGTAATCCAAGGGTAACTCCTGAGGTCACGAGGGATGTTTGCTTATTGGCTAGAATGATGGCTGCTAACCTGTACTATTCCCAAATTGAGGATCTTATGTTTGAGGTCTTTAATTGCTTCTGTGCCTTGATTTTTTTTTTCACAAGTTGCTTCATTTCTGCAATTAAGCTATATTTGCTCACTTATCCTTGATTCTTTATGTTATCTCAGTATGTTAAGTTCCTTTGTTGATTTCGCTTTGGCAGTTGTCCATGTGGCGTTGCAGTGATGAGCTTCGTGTTCGTGCAGATGAACTTCACAGATCCTCAAAGAGAGATGCAAAGCACTATATAGGTAATTGCAATAGAGACTCTTTTTCTCATACTTCTTAAAACTATCTAGACCATTCTATTTCTTAGGATGTAAAGGTTTTCAAGATGTGCTCTAATGTGTCTTTCACTTCCAGAGTTCTGGAAGCAAGTTCCTCCTAGTGAACCCTATCGTGTGATTCTTGGTGATGTGAGAGATAAGTTGTATCAAACACGTGAACGTGCTCGTCAACTATTAGCGCATGGAATCTCTGATATTCCATTGGAGGGAGTTTTCACCAATGTTGAGCAGGTATCTATTTCATTTTCTTTCATAGAAGTGTTTTATATCCATATTATAATAAAAACCTAGTAAATTTTTATTTTTACTTTCCTCTTTTGCTAATACAATTCTGCCCTACCTGTGGCTGTGTCTGCAGGCCACACTGTGTTCGTTTCAACCTTTATTTTCTGTGTAGCTTTTAATGTATTCCTTTCTTGGTTTACGTCAAGAATTGACTAACTCTTTACTGGGTAGCAAGAAGCATTAAGAAGAATATAATTGTCTTCAATAGATGAAGAAAAAAAGTGTTAACTTTGTTGATCACTAGTGAATGATAGTTATCAAACTGTACCTGAGTGTCAAATTTTAGTATTATAGCAGGAACCCTAAAATTGCCTTCTTCTTTCTATTTTCTTATAACCTTTGTTAAACTCTATCACTACTGATTGGATTTTAAATTCTATGTAGTTCTTGGAACCTCTTGAGCTCTGTTATAGGTCACTCTGCTCTTGTGGTGACCGACCAATTGCTGATGGAAGCCTCCTTGATTTCTTGAGGCAAGTCTCGACCTTTGGACTCTCACTTGTGAGGCTTGATATCAGGCAAGAGTCAGATCGTCACACTGATGTCATAGATGCGATTACCAAGCACCTGGAAATTGGTTCTTACCGTGAATGGTCTGAAGAACGCCGGCAGGAATGGCTTTTATCTGAACTCAGCGGCAAGCGTCCGCTGTTTGGTCCTGATCTTCCTAAAACTGAAGAAATTGCTGATGTTTTGGACACATTGCATGTCATAGCAGAACTCCCAGCTGACAGTTTTGGCGCATACATCATATCAATGGCAACTGCAGCATCTGATGTGCTTGCCGTTGAGCTTCTGCAGCGTGAGTGCCACGTGAAACAACCACTTAGAGTTGTTCCACTCTTTGAGAAACTTGCAGATCTGGAGGCTGCTCCTGCTGCTCTGGCTCGACTCTTCTCAATTGATTGGTACAGAGATCGGATTAACGGTAAACAGGAAGTCATGATTGGCTACTCAGATTCTGGTAAGGATGCGGGACGATTCTCTGCTGCCTGGCAGTTATATAAAGCTCAAGAAGAGCTGATAAAAGTTGCTAAGCAATATGGTGTTAAATTAACCATGTTCCATGGTCGTGGTGGGACTGTTGGAAGAGGAGGTGGTCCCACCCATCTTGCTATACTGTCTCAACCACCAGAGACAATTCATGGCTCGCTCCGTGTCACTGTTCAAGGTGAAGTTATTGAGCAATCATTTGGGGAAGAGCACTTATGCTTTAGAACACTTCAGCGTTTCACAGCTGCCACACTTGAGCATGGTATGCATCCCCCAGTTTCACCAAAACCAGAATGGCGTGCTCTGATGGATGAAATGGCGGTTGTTGCAACAGAGGAATTTCGCTCCATTGTTTTCCAAGAACCTCGATTTGTTGAATATTTTCGCCTTGTAAGTAAACACATGCATCATTTTTCACTTTGTCTGAATTATGATATGCTTGTATTCAAGTGAAAAATCCTGTTCTGCATATGATTGTAGGCTACACCGGAGCTTGAGTATGGTCGAATGAACATTGGAAGCCGTCCATCCAAGCGAAAGCCAAGTGGTGGCATTGAATCTCTTCGTGCAATCCCTTGGATCTTTGCCTGGACACAAACAAGATTTCATCTTCCAGTGTGGCTTGGTTTTGGAGCTGCATTCAGACATGTTATTAAGAAGGACATCAGGAATCTTCATATGTTGCAGGAGATGTACAAGGCCTGGCCATTCTTTAGGGTCACCATTGATTTGGTTGAAATGGTGTTTGCCAAGGGAAACCCTGGGATAGCTGCCTTGTATGATCAACTCCTCGTTTCTGAAGATCTATGGTCATTCGGACAGAATCTGAGGACCAACTATGAGGAAACCAAGAGCCTTCTTCTCCAGGTAAATTTACATGGATAGAGGACCTTTTCATTCTTGATTGTTTTTCTCTTAGTGATACCTGGACTTTTATTTCATTAAGTTATCCATTTTCTTTACGATTAACAAAAGAACCTGGATTACAATTCTAGACTATCCCCATCTTCTTGAGATTTCAGGCCCTCACTTGTTTCCTCCTAGTTTTTTATGAACTTAGCAGCATAAGCTATATTTATTTTCTGTCTACCCAAAATTATTACTAATAAAAGGAGGATTATATGTAATTTTGTTTTTGCAAGCATTGATTTTCAAAAAGGTATTCTTAAACTCCTGGATATTGTTTTATCAATCGAATTTCATTTGACAACCAAAACTTTAGTTTTCCTTTGTAGTATGTTCTTCCATGTTGCATGTGGCACTATGGTGACTATAGAGTTTCTCCAGCTTCTTCTGTCCATAGACCCTTTCAACCAGTTGTCCAAAAACGTTAACTTATTCTGTATTTGTAGATCGCTGGACACAAGGATCTTCTTGAAGGAGACCCTTACTTGAAGCAAAGACTTCGGTTGCGTGATTCATATATCACAACTCTCAATGTCTGCCAGGCCTACACTCTGAAACGGATCCGTGATCCAAACTACTATGTGAAGGAGCGGCCACATATCTCAAAGGAGATCATGGAATCAGAATCAATCAAGCCTGCTGATGAGCTTGTGAAACTGAATCTAACAAGTGATTATGCTCCTGGTTTAGAGGACACCCTCATCTTGACCATGAAGGGTATTGCTGCCGGCCTGCAGAACACTGGTTAAACCATGTTATTTTGTGCTTTTATTTTTGTTTTTCTTCCTGGTACATTTCTACAGCGGCTTAACCTATATGTACGGGAAATTGGGATGTTTCACTGCACCCAATTTAGCTGCATGATTCAGGTTTCTTGCTCTGGCCAAGTACTATCAGGGCCAGCAAGCAGTTTTATTGTTGCAAACACAAAACGAACACTGTTAAACTGTTATGCTTTAATACAAAAAGTTCCCTTGAGCCTTTTAATACTTGTTTGTGTTTGTGAATGTCTTTTGCTTTATAACTATCAGTAGCATCGCTATCAGCATGCATGCGTTTTGTCGATTGCAAATTTGTGATAGTAGCTTTCAGGTGCATTACTTTTTTTATGGTAGTAGAACTTCAATTAATGAAACTAAAATTAACGTTAACAATGAGTATAATAATCAAATTGGAATTCAATCAAATCAAAGAGCTGCATGGTTGATAGAATGATTGAAAATATCCAACCCAATTCAAAATTTACAAGCATTTACAGCATAGTATATTGATAGGAATAGCCAGGTTGGCAAGGCCGTTACAAAGGTTTATGTGCGAAGGCACAAGAAGGTAGTAGAACCTTAGGCTGTGAGTTGTAGGGTGGATACGTGTCTAACGTGGGTTGGCTGTTGGATAATTCGTTATAAAGTTTGTTACAACAGCTAGAATAAATGGAGGCTTAGGATAGGATTGCTGTAGGACTATTTTCTGGTATTGTAGGGAGGTTGCTGGCTCCTCGAAAGCTAGCTATATCAATATATTCCATTCTGTTTTGAGTTTAATCTGTTCTTTTACAAATATTTGCATCTGAACCTAACAAATTGGTATCAGAGCATTTGTTGGGGTGTGGGTAATGGTTAAAACTCGTTCTGGGAATAGAGAGGATTCAATGGAAAAAGAACTCGAGGAGATGAAAGAGAGCTGGTAGTCGGAAATGGGAGCAATAAAGGACTGCTTGCAACAAATCCAGGACTGGATTAAGAGGAAAGATGAAGCTGATACAGAGGGGTCACGCCGGGATAGGGGAAAACACAAGGAAGATGAGGGAGGAAGTTTCGGGAGTAAATCACAGTCAGACAATGTTAGGAGAGAACTAAGATTGGAGTTACCTGTGTTCACCGGCGAGGACCCGATTGGGTGGATTAGTCGAGCTGAGCGTTACTTTAGGATCAACCAAATAGAAGAGTATGATCGAGTTGCTTCAGTCCTGGTTTGTCTGGAGGGCAAGGCTTTTCACTGGTTTCACTGGGCTGAACAAAGAACTACTTTCCTTACTTGGCTGGATTTCAAGACCGCTCTCTTGGAGCGTTTTCAAACGACGAGCTCAGTGGGTTCCTACGAGGCTTTGATTGCGTTGAAGCAAGAAAGTACAGTAGCAAATTATCGGGAAAGTTTTGAAAGGCTTTCTTCTTCAATCAGACGACCAGATGAAGAAGTGCTCATCGGCGTCTTCCTCAATGGCTTGCGCGAAGAGATCAGGGCAGAGGTTCGAGTCCACCAGCCAGCTACTCTTTTGGCGATAATTGCGTTGGCTCAAAGGATTGAGGAGAAGAATTGCGTTTTGGGTCGGGGTGAAGCGAAATATAAAAAAAGCGTGTTGGGCTCCACCTCAGCAAACCCGAACAAGCGAAGACCCGATTTGAACCGTTACTTAACAACATATACGACCTCCAGGTTTAATGAGATCGGTTGCCCCTTAGGTCCCTCTGGGGCTAACGCCTACACCGACCGACCAAACAGAACAGAAGAATCACTGACCGGAGCTCGACGCACTAATTACCGACGACTATCTCCACGCGAAGAACAGGAACGCCGAGAAAAGGGTCTCTGCTTTCGATGTGAGGAGAAGTGTTCGCCAGGTCATCGGTGCAAAAATCCCCAGCTGTATCTTTTGGTGGTGGAGGACTTGGGTGACGACGAGGATGATACAGGACAACCAGAGCTTCCGGCAGCGACCGCGTCCCTTTCTGCTTCCCACGATGACGATATGAAGGTGAAAACTTCGAAGATTTTGGAGCTCTTTTCTCATTCTGTCGTCGGGATTTCTAATTCCAATACTGTGAAATTGATGGGATTTATTGGATCGGAGAGGGTGGTTATCCTTATTGACTGTGGCGCTTCGCACAGTTTTATCGCTTCTGGAGTGGTAGAGCGATTGGGGCTATCGGCTGACCGTAACGAGAAATTTGGCGTCAAAGTGGGAGATGGGTTTTGTCGAAAGGGTGGTGGAGTTTGTCGATCCTTGAAGATTCAGCTATAGGGAATAGAAATTGTTGATGATTTATATATATTTCCCTTAGAAGGTACAGATTTGATTTTGGGTCTGACGTGGTTACGGGAACAGGGAGAAGTTGTCGCTGATTTCAAAGCTTTGACCTTAAAATTCAACTTGCGGGGGAGAAAAATTATTCTTCAGGGTGATCCTTCTTTGGAAAAGACGGTAGGATCAGTAAAAAGTGTACTAAAGGCAATGAAACAAGGGGGTCAGGGTGTTATGGTTGAGTTAAATCACATGGATTTAGCAACTGATTCTTCATCAACGGATTCAGCTATTCATCCTTCGGTTTCGGAATTACTTCTACAATTTGCTGACATTTTTGAAGAGAAACTGGGTCTTCCAGAACGCAGACTCCACGATCATGCTATTCCCTTGAAAGCAGATGCTGTACCACCCAACATTCAACCCTACCGATATCCACATATACAGAAGACCGAGATTGAGAAATTGATTGCAGAAATTTTAAGAGCAGGCATCATCCGACCTAGCCACAACCCCTTTTCTAGCCCTGTTCTGTTATTACAAAAAAAAGATGGTAGTTGGAGGTTGTGTGTGGACTATCGAGCTCTCAACTGTTTGAACATCCCAGATAAGTTTCCCATACCTGTTATTGACAAACTGTTGGATGAATTAAATGGCGCTACAATTTTTACAAAGCTTGATTTGCGCTCGGGCTATCACCAAATCCGAGTTAAAGAGGAAGATGTGGGTAAAACAGCCTTTCGAACTCACGATGGGCACTTTGAATTTTTAGTCATGCCCTTTGGGTTGACTAACGCCCCTGCTACCTTCCAATCTTTGATGAACGACATTTTTCGACTGCATCTTCGGAAATTCATTTTAGTCTTCTTTGATGACATCCTGGTTTATAGTGTTGATTTGGTTGCGCATCTCGAACACTTAATGATCACCTTCCAGATTTTGGCAGCTAATCACTTAGCCATTAACCGCAAGAAGCGCTCCTTTGCTTAACCGAAATTAGTTTATTTAGGTCATGTGATTTCTGCCCAGGGAGTAGAGGCTGAACCTGCCAAGCTGCAATGTATGCACCAGTGGCCTATTCCACGGGACATTAAGGGACTGCGGGGTTTTTTAGGTCTCACAGGCTATTACCGTCGGTTTGTCAAGGGATATGGAAAGTTGGCTCAGCCGCTAACTCAGTTATTAAAGAAGGATGCCTTTGTCTGGAACCCTGCAGCCGAGGAAGCATTTGAAAATCTCAAGACGGCAATGACTACTTTGCCGGTGCTAGCTGTTCCGGATTTTTCGAAGCAATTTGTGGTGGAAGCTGATGCCTCTGGCCTGGGCATTGGTGCTGTTCTTATGCAAGATGGTCGTCCAATATCTTTTTTTAGTCAAGCTCTCTCTCCCCGGCAGCAGGCTAAATCCGTATATGAGAGGGAATTGCTTGCTATTGTGTTTGCTGTTCAGAAATGGAGGCATTATTTGTTGGGACGCCATTTCGTCATTATTACGGATCAAAGAAGTCTAAAATATCTGTTGGATCAATGGCTTTTGACGGGAGAACAGCAACGCTTAATAACCAAATTGTTGGGCTTTGATTTTGAAATACGATTTAAACCGGGTTTTCAAAACAAAGCTGCAGATGCCTTATCTAGATTAGCTTACTCGGGCGAACTTCCAATAATTCAACAGCCCTCGTCTAACCAGGTTCCTTTGGTTTTGACGGCTTGTTCTATGGTGCACTGTCACGAGTTCCAGGAGTTATCCGACGAAATTCTCTAGGATTCTGCTCTCAATTCTATCATTCAGAGCCTGCTGCTAAATTAAAAAAGTAAGCCCGGTCACACTTTCCGTAATGGGTGCTTATTTTTTGAGGGAAGATTGGTTATCTCGAAATCTTCTTCTTGTATCCCTGTTCTCCTTCATGAATTCCACTCTTCCCCATTGGGCAGTCATTCGGGTTTTTATATGACCTACAAAAGGTTGGCTTCACTTTTCTTTTGGGAGGGTCTTCGGAAGGATGTTCTGAAATATGTCCAACTTTGTGACACCTGCCAATGCCAAAAATATGCAGCCATGAAGCCTGCCGGATTGTTGCAGCCTCTTTCCATACCTCAACAAGCGTGGGAAGCTATATCAATGGACTTTATTGGAGGGTTACCACGCGCGGGTAAGTTGGATACCATTTTAGTCGTGGTGGACCGTTTCACTAAGTTTGCCCATTTTCTGCCTCTAAGCCATCCGTATACTGCCAAGGAAGTCTCTGCCTTATTTATGAAGGAGATTGTTCGTCTACATGGGTTCCCTCAGTCAATTGTTACTGATCGGGACAGAGTTTTTATGAGCTTATTCTGGTCCGCTCTATTCAAGTGTTGTGGTACTTTGCTAAAGTTCAGTTTTGCCTACCACCATCAAACGCGGAAGTGGTCAATCGGTGTCTAGAAACTTATCTCCGTTGCTTCGTTGGCAATCAGCCCAAACAGTGGCCGAAATGGCTATGTTAGACTCAATTTTGGTATAACACCACCTTTCATGGTTCTGCTGGCATGACACCCTTAAAGGCTCTCTATGGTTTGGACCCTTCACTTCTTTTGAAATATACGGGGGATGGCACTGTCGTGGATGAAGTGCATCAACAATTATTAAACCGAAATGCTATTTTAGACGAATTAAAGGCTAATTTGATCGCTGCCCAAGAGAGAATGAAGAAACTTGCTGATGCTAAACGGTCGAGATGTGGTGTTTAATTCTGGAGAGATGGTGTTTCTTCGTTTGCAACCTTACAAATTTCAGTCTCTAGCTCGTCGTCGTAACGAAAAATTGAGCCCCAGGTTTTATGGTCCGTTTCAAATCTTGGAGCGTGTTGGGTCTGCTGCGTATCGCTTGCTATTGCCACCAAATGCTCGTATTCATCCTGTCTTTCATGTGTCCCAATTGAAGCCGGCGCATTCTTCTACAATTTCCCCTCAACCCCTCCCTGCTGCTTTGACGACTGACATGCAATTAGAAGTTTTTCCTGAGGTTGTGTTGGATCAACGCACTCTATTAAATGGTGACGTTGAGGTGTTGGTTAAATGGCACGATTTACCCTCCTCTGACAATAGATGGGAACCCTTCTCGGTTCTTTCTCAACAATTTCCTTCCTTCCACCTTGAGGACAAGG
>JANKKC010044446.1:6130-16929 GCA_026225755.1 Bursera bipinnata
GGGGTTGGTGAGCTTTGGAAATCAAATCAAGCTTCTGGGTAACCGATTTAGCACTGGGGAAGGTTGGTGTTCGATTCTGTTGCCCTTTGGAAGGTGATTTAGCTTATTTCAGGTCACATAGCTGAGATAATTATCACTGAAAATTTTCGAATTTTTATGAATTATCAAATCTTTGGATTTTTTAAAATTTTTTAATATATGAATAAATAGACAGTTAATTTGATATTTTTAGTGTAATATAAGATTATTTACTGTAATAGATTCCGTAACAAACTTGAAAAATAGCTCTAAAAAATAAAATAAAGAAAAATTAAACTTCAATAAATTTAACGTAAAACAGTCGATATAATGGTAATAAATAATTTTTTGGAAAAAATTAGAATTTTTTTTCAAGTATATCATCCTATAAAATATTACTTTTCATTACACATAATTATTTGATGTAAGAGAAAAAAAAGAAAAAAGAAAAAAACTCAATCACTTACCAGTTACCACGTAATCAGAGCAGAACTTAACAGTTCAAACGCAACGTGGCGCAACTTCATTGGCAAGACACACAGAGTCAAAACCCTTCCTCTCCAAAGTAGTGCTAGAACGAATCTACAAACACGAAGAAAGCATTCACTCACTCCTAAATTCACCACTCTCCAGCTGTTCCCATCTAACCCGAACTAACCAAAGCCAAACTAATTGTTTATTTTATTTTATTTTAAAAAAAGAAAGGGACCTCTTAACAAATTGCAACAGAAGATAATTAAAATGAAATAAAAAAAGAGAGGGAAGAAATGATTGGTCTTGCGTTGTATTTCTATCTCTTCTCACACTCTCACTGTCGGTGGTGGAGTTTCTAAGTCGAGAGAGAGCTCTTATAAGTTGCCGTGTCGCTTTCGTTCCCTCTAAGCCATCCCTCTACATACAGCTAATTAAAGAGAAACGCTTTCTTTTTTATTTGTTTTATTTTTATTTATATTTATACACAGGCACTAGCTCTTGCTTTGATTTGCATTGCATTATTGCTCAAGCTCTACTCTGGTCAATTTCGTCACTCTCTCGCTCGTCGATCTTCGTTCGAGGTCTGTTTATTCAATTTCGTCTTGTATATTTGCTCTTCGAGTGAGATCTGCATTTCATTCTTCGAGGATTTGATTTAACTTGTTCAAAGAGATGATTTTGGGAAAATCGTTATGGAATCATTTTTATCAATGTTGTTGTTTGTTTTCCCGGAAAATCAATGAAAGCAACAGAATATATAGTTCTGATTTTGTTTTATTTTACCTATATTCTTATTATTATTATTATTATTTTGTCTTTAAGTGGATTTCATTCTCCTCTGCAGATCTGAGCTTTCACTGGAACAGTTTATGAGAGCAGATACCATTCTTTTAAACTTGCTCAACTATCAGGCATGCTGAGATCTCGTTGTGATTGAATCAAAAGCATCTATTTGTTGCTCAAATCTGAAGAAATAAGAGAGTCAGGATGGAATCAGAAGGAGAAACTGGGGTAACTCTTAACTAACTTCTTGTTTTTGAAGTACATGATTGTCCTTTGTCTGGTTGATAGGAAAATTGAGGATCTTTTTATGTTGTTTTGGTTCTATGGTTTGACTATGTTGTCTCATCTGAGCCAAATAGTTAGATAAATTTCCAGTATTATGTTCGTTAGTTGTCAAATGACAAGGAGCGTTAGTTTTCTTTATTGTCTCAAGCAACCAAGGGGTTAATTAGGTATATTTAGTGCGTGAACCTTAGGTGATTTATGTACTATATATTGATGCTTGTGCTGGTCTGGTTTGATACAGATTTTCAGTATGTGATGTTAAATTGCAAATGTTGCTTTATAGGGTCTTTGAATTTTTGAGTTCTAATGATTGATTTTTCTCAGATGAAGTTTGTCAAGAACTTGAGCGGACAGGTGTGCCAGATCTGTGGTGATAATGTTGGCAAAACTGTGGAGGGTGATCCATTTGTTGCCTGCGACGTTTGTGCATTTCCTGTTTGCAGGCCTTGCTATGAGTATGAGAGAAAGGATGGCAATCAGTCTTGCCCTCAATGCAAAACTAGATACAAGAGGCATAAAGGTTTGTTAAACAATATGGCACTACGCATTCATTAGATGCCACTTTTAAAAATTAACTTTTTTTTTTTGCCTGTGCATCATTAACTCACATTAAGTATCAGGTTAAGAATTGTTACGAGTATCCCAAAATGCTAGTATGAATCCTAAACCATAATGCTAGACACAGCATTGCACATTGGCTAAATTTCTTAAAATCAAAGCATGTAAATGCCCAAGGTTTTCTCTCTTCAGTTTAGTATTCGTTTGTATCTATTATAAGAAACATGATTTGTTACCTTCGTTTGTTATCACTTGGTTACAGATTTCTTTCTGTTGTGCTCAGTCAACCATTTTGAAAGTATACTGAATTAATGATTTTGGATCATTTTGTTTGTTATTGTCTTGCTATTTCAGGTAGCCCTGCTATTGTAGGTGACCAAGAGGGGGATGCTGATGCTGATGATGGTGTTAGGGATTTTAATTACGCTTCAGAAAATCAAACTCAGAAGCAGAAAATTGCAGAGCGCATGCTGAGCTGGCAAATGAGATATGGCCAAGGAGAGGATGTTGGTGCTCCCAAATATGATAATGAGGTTTCTTCCAACCATATTCCTCGCCTCACTAGTGGACAGGAGGTACATCAATGATCTTCTGGCTTGACGTTTTTCATTTTTGCTGATAAACTGAATTCAAATAAATCTTTTCGCAATTCCTAACTTCTAGGTTTCTGGAGAATTGTCTGCTGCATCACCTGAACATCTTTCAATGGCATCTCCTGGTGTTGGTGTTGGCAAGCGTATCCACCCTATTTCTTATTCAGGCGATATCAATCAATCTCGTATGTCTGTCCTTTCTGAACTAATATCTACTTTTCTGCTTGTTACCAGTCATTCCTATCTGATATTGATTCTAGGCCCTTGGAAATGATCTTTATGCAGCTAATATTAGGGTTGTGGATCCAGTAAGGGAATTTGGATCACCTGGATTAGGGAATGTGGCATGGAAAGAGAGAGTTGATGGCTGGAAGATGAAGCAGGAGAAGAATGTGGTTCCTATGAGCACTGGTCAGGCTACTTCTGAAAGGGGTGGTGGAGATATTGATGCTAGCACAGATGTGCTGGTAGATGACTCTTTGCTGTGAGTTCTCACCTGATTAGATTATTTGAATTTTTTCTGTATTTTGTTTTTCTCTGAGCTTACCTACTTCTTGTTCTTCTTGATTATATTTAATAAATCTTAGCTTTTAGTATTGCAATTATTTTTTCCAATGCTTTGTAGCATCAGCTGTTCGGCAATAAGACATTTCATTATCTTAAAAAGCTTAGAATTTTTTTTTCTGATATTATGCCTCTTATTTGTTTAGCTTTTCCTAAATTCCAGTTCAGTGGGTTATTCTCCTAACTGCTTTTGTCTTGCAGGAATGATGAAGCTCGGCAACCTCTTTCAAGGAAGGTTTCCATTCCATCATCTAGGATAAACCCTTACAGAATGGTCATTGTTCTGCGGTTGATTATTCTCTGCATTTTCTTGCATTATCGGATAACAAATCCTGTTCCCAATGCCTATGCTCTGTGGTTGATATCTGTGATATGTGAGATCTGGTTTGCAATATCCTGGATATTGGATCAGTTCCCTAAGTGGCTTCCTGTAAATCGCGAGACATATCTCGACCGGCTTGCTTTGAGGTATAAATTTTCTCCTGTCTTTCCATCTTCTAATGTCTTGACAAGTGTCAATCCTTATTCACAATTTTTAAGGTGATTTCTCACTTAAACTTTGTTTTCTTAATGCGAAAAGTAATATTATTTGTAATTGACAGATACGATCGTGAAGGGGAACCATCACAATTAGCTGCTGTTGACATTTTTGTCAGTACTGTTGATCCATTAAAGGAGCCTCCTCTTGTGACGGCAAATACTGTGCTATCCATTCTTGCAGTTGACTACCCAGTTGACAAGGTCTCTTGCTATGTCTCTGATGATGGTGCAGCTATGTTGACATTTGAAGCTCTATCTGAGACATCAGAATTTGCAAGAAAATGGGTACCTTTCTGTAAGAAATATAACATTGAGCCCAGGGCTCCAGAATGGTACTTTACACAAAAAATCGACTACTTGAAAGATAAAGTTCAACCATCATTTGTCAAAGATCGTAGGGCCATGAAGGTAAGGTTTCTATCTATGAGCATATTTGTTTCTTCATCCTTCTCCTAATTGGAGATTTTTTACATCTTTTATTGTGTTGCAGAGAGAGTATGAAGAGTTTAAAATTCGTATTAATGGACTTGTTGCAAAGGCACAAAAAGTTCCTGAAGAAGGATGGGTTATGCAAGATGGCACCCCATGGCCTGGAAATAACACCAGAGACCATCCAGGAATGATCCAGGTTACACAATTTCTTAGTGTAGATCTGTTTATGATGAGCATGACTTGTTTGGGTCTCTTAGACTTAAAAGAGTTTGTGTTGGAATTCAATACTCTCCTAAGATAGCCTTTAAAACAAATATATATAACTATGATTTATGCATACTTTAAATTCCTTTCAAGGCCTGGATATTTTGTCCAACTATTTGTTATAATATTTTCTCCTCATGCCATGTGATCTTCTTACGTTCTCCCTGCATTTGATTTCCCATCTATTTTGTCTATGATTCATTTGGGTGCTGAGTTAGAGTTTAAAATTGTTTGCTAATTAGGAATAGGATCATTATGGTGTGGACATGGATAGGTTTGGAATGGAATAAAAGGATTCATACATCAGACCCCAACCAGCTTGTAACTGAGACTTAGTTGAGTTGAGCTGTGATTAGAAATACTTTGTAACTTGTTTGTATATTTATATTTTGTCATTTATAGGTTTTCTTAGGGCAAAGTGGAGGGCTTGATGCTGAGGGTAATGAGCTGCCACGTTTGGTTTATGTTTCTCGTGAAAAACGACCAGGCTTCCAACACCACAAGAAAGCTGGTGCTATGAATTCATTGGTGAGTAGTGTACAATATATTAGAACTTTGTCTCTTCATTTCTTGTCTTATCTCACCTCTTTTGACCCATTCTAATGCAGGTTCGGGTGTCAGCAGTCCTTACTAATGGTCCTTTCTTGTTGAATCTTGATTGTGATCACTACATTAACAACAGCAAAGCCTTGAGGGAAGCTATGTGTTTTATGATGGATCCCAATCTTGGAAAAAACGTTTGTTATGTTCAGTTCCCTCAGAGATTTGATGGTATTGATAGGAATGATCGATATGCCAACCGTAATACAGTTTTCTTTGATGTAAGTTATACGTTCTTTATTAATTAATGTATGTCCTTCCTGCATGATTTTACTGAATGGCTTATATCTGCAAGTCTTTATTCAGATTTTATTTGTAATTAGGTGATTGAATGCACATAGATGTCTCAGAAAATTCTATTATCATTTTCTCATTATTCATTGGTCATGTATTTTTCTTCTTGATTTTAGATAAACTTGAGAGGTTTGGATGGCATTCAAGGTCCAGTTTATGTTGGTACGGGATGTGTCTTCAATAGAACAGCCTTATACGGTTATGAACCTCCAGTTAAGCCAAAGCATAAGAAAGCAGGAGTATTATCTTCACTTTGTGGTGGTTCACGGAAGAAGGGTTCAAAATCAAGTAAGAAAGGCTCTGACAAGAAGAAATCCAGCAAGCATGTGGATCCCACTGTGCCAATATTTAGTCTAGAGGACATAGAGGAAGGGGTGGAAGGTAATTTTTTATTTCTTGCTTTTCAATTTTATTGTTACTTTATTTAAGCTTATGTGAAAAGATTTTATTGTTATGTTCCTTGACTATGAGAAACAATTTTCTTTTGAGTTTTAATACATCCTTTTCTGATGTGTGACTCACATCTTCTTTCTCACATTTGTAAAATCAGGTGCTGGATTTGATGATGAGAAGTCACTACTTATGTCACAAATGAGCCTGGAGAAACGATTTGGTCAATCAGCTGTTTTTGTTGCCTCCACACTTATGGAGAATGGTGGTGTTCCACAGTCTGCAACACCTGAAACTCTCCTTAAAGAGGCTATTCATGTTATCAGTTGTGGATACGAGGACAAAACGGAGTGGGGAACTGAGGTATGTTGTCTGTTAAACAGATACTTTCATATGTCAAGTTTGCATGGGCAAAGCATACATAAACATTAGAATCTAATAACTGAAATGACTTCTTATTGCTTGACTGAAGCAAAGTCATGAGTCAATTTTGCTGCACTTCTGTGAATGAATTTAACTTTTCATAGAGTTGGAGAGATTTACACCTTCCCAGAGAGTAGGGATAATATTTTATTGCGAGTCTATAAATTTTATTGTTCAAGAAACAATATAGCTTTAGCTCTAGTTTACATTTGCTGCTTGTCAGTGAAAAAAATACGATGGCTGATTATATTTCATTTGATTAATGTTATATTAATATAAAAAACGTGTAAAATTTCCTTTTGCAGATAGGATGGATCTATGGGTCCGTCACGGAAGATATTCTTACTGGATTCAAGATGCATGCCCGTGGTTGGCGGTCAATTTACTGCATGCCCAAGCGCCCAGCTTTCAAAGGGTCTGCACCTATTAATCTTTCAGATCGTCTAAACCAAGTGCTTCGGTGGGCCCTAGGATCTGTGGAAATTCTTCTCAGTCGGCATTGCCCTATCTGGTATGGTTATAGTGGTAGGTTGAAGTGGCTTGAGAGGTTCGCTTATGTGAACACAACCATCTATCCAATCACCGCCATTCCTCTTCTCATGTATTGCACACTGCCAGCCGTCTGTCTACTAACCAACAAATTCATTATACCCCAGGTTTGTCATATCATCATGTTACTTTTAAATATAAATTTTGAATCTCGATTGTGGGTCAGTAAAATCATTTCCAAATGTCCTTTTCTTTTCTTGTGTTACAGATTAGTAACCTGGCCAGTATATGGTTCATTTCTCTCTTTCTGTCCATCTTCGCAACCGGTATTCTGGAGATGAGGTGGAGTGGTGTTGGAATTGATGAATGGTGGAGAAATGAACAATTTTGGGTTATTGGTGGTGTATCAGCCCATCTTTTTGCTGTTTTCCAAGGTCTTCTCAAAGTACTTGCTGGAATTGACACCAACTTTACTGTCACCTCCAAGGCATCAGA
Organism: Bursera bipinnata; assembly: GCA_026225755.1. NCBI lineage: Eukaryota > Viridiplantae > Streptophyta > Magnoliopsida > Sapindales > Burseraceae > Bursera > Bursera bipinnata. Next base: position 13,333 of record JANKKC010044446.1, read on the forward strand.
CGAAGATGGAGATTTTGCTGAACTTTATATGTTCAAATGGACAACCCTGCTCATCCCACCAACAACTCTTCTCATCATAAACTTGGTAGGAGTTGTTGCAGGAATCTCCTACGCAATAAACAGTGGTTATCAGTCATGGGGTCCCTTATTTGGCAAGCTTTTCTTCGCCTTCTGGGTGATAATCCATCTCTATCCATTCCTCAAAGGTTTGATGGGACGCCAGAACCGGACGCCCACCATCGTCATAGTGTGGTCTATTCTCCTTGCTTCCATCTTCTCTCTGTTATGGGTGCGGGTTGATCCCTTTACCACCAGAGTTACTGGCCCTGATGTTGAGCAATGTGGAATCAACTGTTAAGTCAAACAACCACTGATGCTCTGGAAATATGTTTGTCTCACCAAACTAAAGCTTGAGTGGTGGGAGGGAATCACCGACTCTGTTGATTTTGCCTTTTTTGTTGTTTTGTCTATGTGAAATTCACATCATGTGCAGATTATATAGGTGGTGAAAAGTGAAAACCAGAAAGGGCATATTGTTGCTCTCTGGGTGTAGTCTAATATTCTTTGTTATGTAACTTATGGAGACTACTGCCGCTGGAAGATTTGTTCATTCTAAGTTTATATATGTAACTTATGGAGATACCACTTGTGCTGGAAGAATTATTCATTCTAAAAGTTTATAGTATATGCCAAATTTGGAAGCTAACCAACCTTGTATTATTCTCTCCAAGACATTCTAATGCCATGTTCTGTAGTTCGGAATTTGTTGCCTACACTATTTGATTCAACTTTGTTATGCATAATACAAATGTCAAGAATTGGTGAACCAATCTTGAGACTCGCACGTGGTGACTCCACAACCTCTGCATGGAACTGGTGAAGTGGCGACAAGGCACAATACTTGGGTGCATCGCCATTATCTTAATATGATAATCATAAACACTATTATGACACGTATTGGATGCTGCCACAGCAGAAAACATGGAAGCAAGACACGTGGTAAAAGGCAATCATTTTAGTCAACAGGCTTCGATCTTTTTAAGAGACCTCTCACTTATCAGCCCGACCCAAAAATCAGTTCACAGTTTTGGGCAACAGAAAAACAAATCAAACAAGCGAAGAAAGTGGGAGTAGTGGAAGTTGTTTGTTTCCCGCGAAAGAACAAGCGATGGCTGTCGTTGAAGCACCAATTCTCTCTAGATTGGATCGTTTAGACAACATGGTGAGTCATAATTTTCCTTTGAAATGAATGAATACATCTACCGTGTTAAATTTTTCTGTTCCAATTGCGCCCACTCACACTGCCATGTACAGAAGCTAGCTACCACCCAACTTACAGCAATGAATTCATTATAATTGGAAATAATGAAAATGGTATTTTTAATAATTTCTTTAAAATCATTATGGGTATTTTACATGTTTTTCGTTTGAATTGATTAGTACACTTTTGCTTCTATTTGAATGTAAGACCCTGTCCAAATAATCATGTAGATATCTGAGGGAGGGTGATTTGCAAAACGTGTTTATTGGTCATCTTTCTTCTTAGATAACGTTTGTGCAATATTTGATACTTACTCAGTTGAGGCAGCTAGAAGAAATTAGATGCTGCAGCAGGTCACCCAAGAGCTCAGGTGCATCCACTCCATCAAGTGGGACCACCCTAACAAGTGATGGTCCTGCATCATCCGTTGATTTCTCCCCAAGGAGTCTAGAGAAGCATTGCCGTCCCATCAATCATGTGGTCACGGAGACTGGAGTCAAAGGAACGCTTATTGAGAGACTTGACCATGTAGAGTACCGACTATTAAAGGTACGACATAAAATCATATCATAAATTTGTTCTCAACCGTTTGATATTTGATCTCTTTGCTTTGATTGGGAACAGAAGCAAGTTAAATCTGATGGGTCTGATGTATTGTATCAGCTGTGTTTGCAGTTCGAAGAGGAGTTGGAGGCAGAGAAGAAGAGAGAAGATGGAAGTGACAAGAAGAGCCATAAGAAAGGATTAAAGCAATTTGTGAAACAGATTGTCAAAGGAAAAGGAGAACACAAAGATAAATCAAAGAAGAAGACCATGTGAATCAATTTCCTGTTTTAATAGTTGTTTTTGTTTTCGTTTCCATCAAAGTCTGTAGAGGGTTTCTGAAATGAACTGAGATAAATGCATGGCTGTAGTTATGATGATGGAATTGTGTGACAAAAGACTTGTTTAGTTGAAATGCTTGAATGGTGTTTAATCGAAAATATATATTCAATTTCCACATCTTCGGGAAAACTAAAATAAAAAAAATGAATTAAAAGTAAAAATAAAATTAAAAAAGACTTTCCTCATCTTCGAAAACAACAAAGAAAAACTTGATTTGATTGACACGACAGAGATACTTGATTTAGTCAATTGTTGCATCTGCTTCATGGGCCCTACAATTTGAAAACTGTGGCCCATCATTCACATGTTTGGGCCTGATGGCACAATAATTCAAGTACCTCAGGGTCAAAATCAAAGGCTGAGATCACCCCATCCGGCTACAACTTAATGGAGAAACTTTTCCTGTCATGTGTGTACCCCTTCCCACTAACTCTAATCTTAATGGCCACTTTCCACAGTGCTCCATGGAACTGCACTGCATCACTGATTTTTCACCCTATCTAGATAAGGATACCTAATTTAATTTTATTTTACTTTGTGTCATTCACCTTGTTTATAAAAAGAAAGTTTTAAAATAAAATTAAAAATATTTTTAGTAATAAATTCATCAAATTACTTATTAAAAAATAGATGAAAATAAAATAACGTATCTTATTTATACGATTATATTTTTTATTAGAAGTTAAATTTCGTTAGACCTTAAAGAAATTAGGGTTTTACTAAAATTTCAAACAGTTCTTTTAATTTAATTGTTTCTTATTATTATTATATTATATATTCCATTTTTAATCAACGACTCATGAATCGTTAATTTGTCTTTAATGATATTTGTATGTACCATGAAATTTGATGAACTTATTTTCAAACAAACACTTGGGTCTCTCTAGTGTCTAAATAACAGTTAAACATATACTGATATTTCATAATTGGATGATGGTTGAATATGAATTGAAATGTTGGGTCAGAGATAACAGTATGTGTTGGCATAAGAGGGAGCCAAAAAAAGAGGCCAAAATGGAGTCACAATCACAGAAACATGAGATCGTAGATACTATATACTGGGTACAATACATTTTACGTGGCTTGTGTTGTTAGCAGAAAGTGCTTTTGCAATGGGACCATTTTGAGTTTTGTTTAGTAATCTCGATCATCATCGATCAACTCCTCCCTCAAAGGTTGGTGTGATGGAGCTGTCCACAAATCTTTAACATGTAGAGGGATGAGATCCCAAAGTGGATATTATTTTGAGATCATCATCTTGTGTGGGCCTCTCAATATGTATATATATTTTAAATTTCCATTAATACTAGGTAGATAGATACCCATCACAATTCCTTTCCAATTTTACAGCGTATAGCAGGAACAATTAAGTAAAACCATTATATATGTTTTTTAAATTTTTAACAAACGGCCTATTAGCTCAGCTGGTTAGAGCGTCGTGCTAATAACGC
>JANKKC010044447.1:0-16937 GCA_026225755.1 Bursera bipinnata
AATTACAATACTTGAGTTTTACTCACTTCGTATTGTGGGATACTTAAAACCTAAGGCCTAAGCCTCCTTATATAACAACTCAAGCCAACCCCAAAGTTATAACTAAGCAATGTGGGACTTTAGCAAAAAAGAACTATTGAAAACCAATTCTTCGCAATCTATGCCTTAGAGCTTCATCACTTGAGGATTCTATTATTGTCGGTCTTTGTACCCAAAGACTAACTAGATGTCTTATCGATGTCAATCAAACATTTGCAAGTACCAATACTCAATAGGATACACCATCTCTGCTGTTATCTCACAAGGTGAACACCCTCTCCCCAAATACAAGTGAAAAACTTCAGTCAACACAAGATTCTGGATAACAAAAATAATAGAAGTAGAAAGCCATAATCTCTTATTAAAAGATGTAAGATTAAGGCTCAAAAGCATATATGAAGATTAAAACTAAAATATTTGTTAATCAACTCTATAAAATGATAAGAAATGTTTTTCTAGCTTGTAAGAGTTGTAAAACCATGAAAAAGAATGCTATTACTAGAATAATTCAAAATATTGTCATTGGAAAGGGAAATCAGAATTGGTTTTGTCGAATTTAGGTTTTTCCTTTAATGTCAAAAGCATATTATTTAGATATGTGCATTCAAAACAATTGAGAAATTCAATCTTAAGTTAGAGTTTGATCTATTCAAATTTCATGCAAAAAAGTGAACACCTCTACTAAAATTTTCCTACTGAAGGTACCCATAATCTAAATAATATATTTTTCTTTTCCTTTTTAAGGTCTAATAATAAGTATTTTAACTTGTTTGTTTTTACTGACTGAAAACTGTAATTTGACGTATATGCATTTATTAAGTATTATATATGTTCAATTTTGATAACATTGTCTAATGGGTTTCACTAACATAACAAATTGAAAGATGCTACATTCCTAAAGTGGTCTTTAGTGCAAAAATCATCTAATTAACGTGGGAACTATGATCACCCAATGAAGAATTGCGATGGAAATGAGAAGAACGGAGGTTTCAAATTTTCAATTTTGATAAGGAAATGAGTTCAAGGAAAGAAACAAAACAAAACAAAAACTATTTTCCAAATTAAAAATAATTAAAATTAATAAAGATAATTTGGAATATTAAACTAAAGAATTCTATATGATATATATATATATATATATATTTCTTCCCTTCAATATAAGATATAATTATTTGATTCTCATACAAAAAAAAAAACCCTTAAAAAATAGTACAAATAACATGGTAAACATATTAACAAATTATCTCAAGCCATTTTGTGCCTCTTTATTAGTAAATAATATTTTACTAATCTTTGGTCATTTTTGAAAAAGAACAATGAAGAAATTGATAGTATTTTAAAAAGTGAAGCTATATAAATCCTTAAAATCTCTCTGCACACCCCTTCTCGGAGCACACATTGAATATCAAATTTTAAAAAAATTGAAAAAACTTGTTTAAAACATAGAAATAATATTAAAAAGAACGAGTAATTATTATTAACCACCTCTACCTTTTCTCATTTTTTCACTCATATGGGACGTTTACCCTTTCTCTCTTCTTTCATCATTAAGTTTTGAAAAAATCTATTATCAAATCCTCTAGTTAAAAATTTGTTAGTTAACATTTATTAACCTCCATATTCTAATAAATTTACCATTTTACCCTTACTAACATATAAAAAATTAGTAATTTTTCAAAGATGATATTAAGTTAAATGATCAAATTATCCTTGAAATAAAAACCAATATGTGTTAATATTGTCCATGAAAAAGTAATTTTAATACGTGTTAAGGTAATTTGATTATTTAATGTAATATTGTCTTTTAAAAATTAAGTGATTTTTTTATATGTTAGTAAGGATAAAATAGTAAATTTATTGAAATATAGAGGTTAATAGATGTTAACTAACAGAATTTTTAACTGGAGGACTTGAGGAGAGATTCTTTCAAAACTTAGGGATGAGAGAAGAGAAAAATGGCAAACGTCCTATATGAGTGAAAAAATAGAAAAAGGTAGGGGTGGTCAATGATAATTACTCTAAAAAGAACAAATACAAACACTAAGAAATTAATAGATTAATATTTTATTACATGAAAAATAATAATAAAAAAACAATTTTTTTTATTAAAATTTGATAGAACAATTGATCTTGTTAGAAAAGATATTTTATTAATAAGTCACGTAATTGGTGAATAAATTTTCATTTTGATAGTAAGTTTTTATTTAATAAAGTAATAAACTATTTTATCCTATTGATTTTATGAACTTATTTTAAAATTATTTATATTTACTGATGAAAAATTAACTATTCTGATTTTAAAATAGAGTATGGTTTTTCACATTAACATGAAGATAAAACAGAAAGATATTCCTTAAAATTACAAATGATTTTAGATTGAATAAAATTTAGATTTTGTTTCTTGTAGCAGCATTATATGTCAATAAAAAAAATGATATAAAATAGTATTTGAAAAATAGAAGAATGAGATTATTTGGTTTTATTTTGGAGAGAAAAGACAATTAAAAGACCTTATCAGATAGAAAAGATTTACAGGCGCAGAAGCGGCCACGCACGCCTAAGCATTAAGCAAAGCCACACACACACAAAAAAGAAAAAAAAAAAAAAAAAAAGAANTTAAGCAAAGCCACACACACACAAAAAATAAAAAAAAAAAAAAAAAAAGAACACTTGGATGGTTCTCTCCACAAAAATTGAATTGAAGCAATTTCATCAAACTAGGACAAGGTGAGATTCTCGTCCATTGTTTCTTGATTTAGCTACTGTAGAATGAGAAACTGTCGTTGGTAGAGATACACACAACTTGGTTTCGAGCATGTTGGTTCTAGTGGGAAGCATGCCCTCTTTGGCTTCCTTGGTCAGTTTAGGAAGTGGCAGCAGTTCATCAGAGTCGTCGAGTTTTTCCTTAGTTAAGAGGGTTTCATTGTTGTCTAGAGGCAATTATAGGAGTAGAAGGAAATGGGTGTGTAAATATTCTGTTACTACAACTGCAACTGATTTCATTGCTGAGCAAGGCAATGGGTCATCGGTGTCTCTTGATTCTTCTAACACCTATACACCAACTAACGATAGTAACGATGATGTTGATAATGGGATTGTTCTTAAGCCTGCTCCTAAACCCGTGTTGAAGTCGAATTCCAATTCCAATTCCAATTTGGTGGTTGGATGGGACTCTTCTGATGATGAAGAGAGGAATAAGGTTGTTGAGTCACTTGATGAGGTTCTGGAGGTTCTGAAGAAGGATGAGAAACTTGAGACTAGGAAAGAGGATGTGAATGTAAATAAATCTAATGTTGTGAGTGATAATGCAAGAAATGATAGACCGGTGAATTCGACAGGAACTCGCAAAACTAAGACTTTGAAGAGTGTCTGGCGGAAAGGGGATACAGTTGCAAATGTGCAAAGGGTTGTTAAAGAAACGCCCAAGACTAATAATGATAAGAAAGAGAAGCCTAAAATGGTGAAAGAGCTGCAGGTGGAATCTCAGCCGAATGCCCCTCTGAGGCCTTTGAGACCTCAACCTGAACTACAAGCAAAGCCATCGGTGGCTGCTCCGCCTATGATAAAGAAACCTGTTGTTCTAAAAGATGTGGGGGCGTCTCCAAAGCCATCATCATCAGTTAGTGATCAAAATGACTTGGCTGTTAAAAGTAAAGAACGGAAACCCATTTTGATTGACAAGTTTGCATCCAAGAAACCTGTGGTTGATCCTCTGGTTGCTCAAGCGGTCTTGGCCCCAACCAAACCAAGAAAGGGCCCTGCCCCTGGAAAATTCAGGGATGATTATCGTAGGAAAAATGCTTCTGCTGGACTTCGGAGACGGATTGTTGAAGATGATGACAATGGGATTCCTGATGAGGAGACATCTGAACTGAATGTCTCCATTCCAGGTGCAAAAAAAGGGAGGAAATGGACTAAAGCTAGCCGAAAGGCTGCTAAACTTAGGGCTGCCAAAGAGGCAGCTCCAGTCAAAGTAGATATTCTTGAGGTTGAGGAGAAAGGTATGTTGATAGAGGACTTAGCTTACAGCTTGGCCATTGGTGAAGGCGAGATTCTTGGGTACTTGTTTTCAAAGGGCATTAAGCCTGATGGTGTACAAACTCTGGATAAAGACATGGTGAAGATGATATGTAAAGAGTATGAAGTGGAAGTGTTAGATGCTGACCCTGTTAAAATGGAAGAAATGGCTAGGAAGAAGGAAATTATTGATGCAGACGACCTGGACAAGCTGGAAGATAGGCCTCCTGTCCTTACAATTATGGGTCATGTTGATCATGGAAAGGTAAGTTGTTAAAAACCCTGCAGAGTTTCTGTTAACGAGATTTTGTTCGTCATTTTGTAATTTTGATTTGAACATCGCTGGAGAAACAATTAAAATTCTATTTCAGTGCCAAGATTTTGCTAATATGTGTTCGGTTTTATCATTGGCAGACAACTCTTTTGGATTATATCCGTAAAAGCAAGGTATTTTTATGCTTAATCATCTACTGTGGTTTTTCAATTTCTTTGCACTTTTTCTTTTCGAAGAAAGTTTAATGTCATACTGCACTTTGTCATTTTAGGTGATTTCTGGCTAATTTATGTGTTTTTTATTTTTATTTGTATAGTTATTTGATATATTAGACTTTTACTCATTATGCTTCTTATAATATTGGATTAGTTGAGTCCCAAAGCCTTGTGCAGTTGTAGATAGCATGATGTACTCTTAATTTACTGAGCCTGACTCCTAGAGTTTTGCAGGTAGCTGCCTCAGAAGCAGGGGGGATCACACAAGGAATTGGGGCATATAAGGTGCTTGTACCTGTAGATGGCAAGTTGCAACCATGTGTTTTCCTTGACACTCCAGGACATGAGGTAAATTTTTACCAATTAGCACTTCCAACTTCTGTTTTCTTTACCGAATTGGCTATTGTTTTCCTTATCCATTCTGCTGGATCATACTTGTTGTATGACCTTTTTACTGATATTCTCGTACGAACTCAACCATGAATTGTAACTTGCTTGCAGTTTTCTTGCCTTTAGATGATAATATAATGTCCGCTGCTGTAGGCATTTGGAGCTATGAGAGCTCGTGGAGCAAGGGTGACAGATATTGCTGTCATTGTAGTGGCTGCTGATGATGGGATTCGCCCCCAAACAAATGAGGCCATAGCTCATGCCAAAGCTGCTGGTGTACCTATTGTGATCGCTATAAATAAGGTATTGAATCTCAGTCAGATGGAAACTTCTGGCACTTGGCAATGCTTAATTGCATGTTTCTAGATCAGTGTTAGCATAACTGTCCTTATTTTTCATACTGCACCAGATAGATAAAGATGGAGCTAGTCCAGATCGAGTCATGCAAGAGCTGTCTTCCATTGGTCTGATGCCAGAGGACTGGGGTGGTGACATCCCGATGGTTCAGGTCTTTATCATTTAACATTATATGCATCATCATTCATATTTGTACCTTTTGTTTATAATTTCTTTTTCTGAAACAGATCAGTGCTCTCAAAGGGGAGAATATAGATGATTTGTTGGAAACCATTATGCTTGTTGCAGAGGTGAGTAAATTATAGTGTTGTGCTGAAATGTTTCCTTTTATATGCTTGCAATGAGAACAGCATAATTTTCTTGGTTTCTATCAGTTGTCTTTGCATTTCTATTTCTCTTTCTTAAATTTTTTGCTTAGAGGTATAATGCAAGGTATAATCTCTATCTCCTTGAATGACATATGTGCTATTAGTGAACTTGTCGGTTACAAATTGCAGATTTTGGACAGGCTCTCTCACATGCTTGCATGTGGAGATGCACTTACGCTCCACTCCCTCTCCTTTTTGGTTCTAATAAGAAAGGCCATATAAATAATGTGGGCTTTTAAATTTTTAAATGAGACACCTTCTGAAATACGTCCATGGAGGGACAATTTGCAAATATTTCACTGAATGTAATATTTTTGTTCTTTTAATCCACCTTCTAGATATTCTGATCATATCTGTGAATGGATCAGTTGCAAGAGTTGAAGGCTAATCCTCATAGAAATGCAAAGGGCACAGTTATTGAGGCTGGTCTGCATAAATCTAAAGGACCGGTTGCTACATTTATTGTGCAAAATGGCACTCTTAAAAGAGGGGATATAGTAGTTTGTGGAGAAGCCTTTGGAAAGGTAACTCTTGACTTACATGCTAACATTTGAACTACTTCTTATCTTGGAAGAATTTATTTATTTAATTTTTTTTTGGGCATGGTTAGGTGCGGGCTTTATTTGATGATGGAGGGAATCGTGTTGATGAAGCTGGACCGTCTATACCTGTACAGGTTAGTTTTCCTGCTTTGTTCCTTTTTTGCGTTTCTTATTTTTAAGATTTGATATTAGAAAAAGCTAGAAAATACGAAAGTGCTCGCTGGTTCAAGGAAATACTAGAATGCTGCTGCAAACAAAATCTATAAGCAGTCTAACAAATTACAAAAGTGAAAAGAGAAATTTGGAATAAATTTAAGGATAGGATTGAAGGGGATTGAATAATGTGTCTGGAAACCTCGAGCAGTGCTGGTTTCCCTAATGGCAGTATTATTTCGTTTTTATTTTCTAGTTTATTCTTATGCATTTAGGCATCACATTATCTTTGACTACAACTTGAATGTTTGTTTTTGTGGAAACCTTTCCATATAGTTTGGTTGTTTTAAAGCAAACTCCTGGGAAAATAGTCAAATTTTAATTGTGCAGTTTGGCACAAAAGTGATTAATTATGTCGAAATAAGCTACAAAGTACTAATTGATGCTTATGCTGCACGTAACCTAGGTTTGCTATTAAAAACAAAAACCAGCACTTTCTAATGTTTTATACTTCTGCTCTCTTCATGTAAATTATTGCTGAATGTTTTAAGTCACTGTACATCATACCATGTACTCTATTGCTTAGGTTCCAAGCTCAACAACAATATCTTGACTATTTTTATTCATTTTTAATGGGCTACCAATAAAATGTATAATTAGAGCGTTCTTTGAATTCTAATTCCTTTCATTTCAAGTAAATAATGATATCTATATTTACATCATCTATTTGTTAGGACTTTCGACGGTGGGAAAATGGTTTTTTCTAATATTAAGTAGGTGCTTCTGAGATTAGTTATCTTGTTGAGGTTCTGCCTATAGAAACACCTGTCATATTTCTTGATCTTTTAAATCTAAGTTCTTGGCTTTGTTTTCCTATTTCTTTTATTATCTTATTTCGGTCGTCTCTTTTATAATGATTGTTCCAAGGATGGCCCCTTGGTTTATCACCTATAAGCTGCTCTCTCCATTGTTTCTTTTTCCTGACTCCCTTTCTTTAGGAAGCCATGGCAATTGGCATTGAAGCTGTTTGAGAATCAAATCCATAAAAAGAGAGAGTTCTTTGAATCATTTGTAATCTACTGACAGTATTGTTTGTGTTCTTAGAAAGTGTCTACATGCTGCAGAAAAGGAAGGCTGGTTATATCTTATTTTTGGGTGTATTTGTGATTGAAATTTCTGTCTTTTTAGTTTTCTTTTCACTCATTTGAAAGTTGATTGTACCATTCTTAAATGTGGTGTGAGAAAATAACAAAAAGAGAAGTGTAAGTTGAGAAAGGATGAAACTTTTCAAAGTGCGACTACTTTTTATGCAGCAGAAAAGGACTGGATAAATCAAAATTCCATGGATTCTAAGAATTGCTGGAATTGTGTTGGAGATATTCTTATAATTCTTTATTCTGATTGTTGATTATATTAATATCAGGAATTTAGTGGTTAGATATCATTGATTCCAATGAATGTTGAGAAATAACAAAATAACTCAAAGAGTTACATTAAAAAAAAAATGATACCGAAACAACCTAAATCTGGTGGCTGCAGTCACTTTATAGTGGAGTGTTAATACAAAGATAAAAAAATAAGATAAATCAATTCCTAAAAGGTTGATAATAATAATAAAAAAATTAAAGATACATCCTAAATAAAAATTAAATTGAATTCTTACTGGTAAAGATGGGTTTTATATTTTTGGTGTTCATCAACTTTGCATTTGATGAGAATGAGTAAGCATTTACTTGTGAGATGGTGTGTTCTGATCACTATCAGATATTTGGCCAATGTTTCATTTCTCTTTTTATGAGCCTTGCTTCAGAAATTCACTTAAAAATATCTGGCATGCACTCTGCAGGTTATTGGACTGAATAGTGTTCCAATTGCTGGTGATGAATTCGAGGTTGTTGACTTACTTGATGTAGCACGTGAAAAGGCAGAGGCATGTGCAGATTCATTGCGTAAGGAACGAATATCAGCCAAGGCTGGTGATGGGAAGGTGACACTTTCTTCCTTGGCATCTGCAGTCTCATCAGGAAAGCTGTCTGGACTAGACTTGCACCAGCTTAATATTATTATGAAGGTTGACGTTCAGGTAAAGCATAAACCATTATATTACATTTCTTTCTAGAAAGGGATGTGTGTCTGTGAACTAATAATTCAATGTTTATACAGCTGATATTGCACACAGATTTAACAGTTTTACATACATTTGATGCATGTGAACTTCAATGAAGCTTCTGAATAGGCACAAAAGTTACACCACACCATTGGGATGTTTGCGTACTTTTCTGAATTGGCTGTAACTTAAAATAAAGTTTTTCATTTAGCTAGAAAGATTTGAAATCTAAGAAAAGGCAACCTCCAAGTGTCAGTTTTTCTAATAGATGAAGGGGATCTCTATATGGTTCTTTTTGCTGTTATTGAGTTATAATTATGCATATATTAATTTATTAAATTGATATTTCACGAGGTTTACACTTTATGTGCAAATAAATTCAATTTTATTGATTGTGACTAGGGATCCATAGAGGCTGTCAGACAAGCCTTGCAGGTGCTTCCACAAGATAATGTCACTTTAAAGTTCCTCATGCAAGCAACAGGGGATATCAGCATGAGTGATGTTGATCTTGCAGTTGCTAGCAAAGCCATTATTTTAGGTTTTAATGTCAAGGCACCAGGATCTGTTAAGAGTTATGCAGATAATAAAGGTGTTGAGATAAGGCTATATAAAGTTATCTATGATCTTATTAATGATGTGCGAAATGCAATGGAAGGACTGCTAGAACTTGTTGAGGTTAGTTCAAACCAAATATTTATTTGTTTTTTTCTTTGCTATTTAAGTCTATCTTATGGGCGGCTTCTAGTAATGGGCAGGTGCCTGGGAATGACATATATTGGGTAAAATGTGAGTCTTATATAAATGTCTAATAGAAAGATATTTTGGTCTTTAAGTGTTTCAATCCAAGGAACTTCTGGGTTGGGGCTTTGAATTATTAGTGCATTGTAATTCTTCTTACTTGAGATTTAAATTTACGAGTTCCTGCTAATTTGTTGACAGGAACAAGTAGCAATTGGCTCAGCCGAAGTCCGTGCCATATTCAGTAGTGGCAGTGGTCGTGTTGCTGGTTGCATGGTGAATGAGGGAAAAGTAGTGAAAGGCTGTGGTATTCGGGTCATTCGAAATGGAAAGACAGTCCATGTTGGCACACTTGATTCTTTGAGGCGGGTTAAGGAAATTGTAAAAGAGGTATGATCTAAAAGCCAGTATTAGAGGACATATCCCATGGTGTTGTATGATTATGGTATATCAGTCTTTCCACTAATACATTTAATTGATTTCTTTGTCAATTGTCTAGTTCTTCTACACTTGGATTTTAGTGGATCTGAAACTATGAGCGTTTGTGAGATTGTTAACACTAAACAGAAACTTCAAGCTTAGGAGGCAGTTGTTTCTGGTTTATGTGTGTGCACTCATGTGAATGGGGGTGCTGAATAGCAACCTGTGCAGATCTGACAGATTTGTGAATCTGTCTTGTCATTTGACATTAGTAACTAAAAGATAGTGATTAGTGAATTTGGGATGTGGAAACTTGAAGGAGTAGATACATGTTAACTTAGTTTTATAATTGCTTAGTTGAATGACAACTTAAAGAGTCTGGATCCTCTGGATACCAAACTTGTTTAAAATTGTAACATTTAGAATGATGGTGGAGATGAGTAGACTTTTATATAAGGTTATAGTTTGGTGCATGCATAGTAATATAAACTTATATTACAATGTTGTAGATTTAATACAGTTTTCACTGTTTCTTATAAAATAGAATAATAATAATACAAACATTTGTCTTCGACAATTTATAAGTAGTAACTTCAATGAAATTGTTGAATAAATTAAACACATGTACATGTAAGGTTATTGAATGTTTAGGTCTTTTTTTGTTTAATGCCTTTGCATATTTTTATGTGTTTGAAAGTTATGATCACTAAAGTAAAGGGGCATAATCTCTGAAAATTCTGAATTAAATGAGTTATTAGTTGGTAAAATAGTTTTCATTTCTGGTGTCCCTCTTTTTCTAATATATTTTAGAATAAATGACCGGTACCTTCCTTAAATTTGCTAAAAATACAACCAGACCACCGAAAATTGCTTAATTTTAGAATTTCAGTTGTAATAACATAAGCAAAACTCAATTTATGGTTTTATCTCTTGGTAGAAAGTGAAATCACATTAATAGAAATAATAATTCCAGTTGTTGACATTATATTTGTGTATCTTATTTTGGGAAAAGAAATTATTTGAATGTTAATATAAGCTTCAGTTCAAATATTATATTTTTGAAAATTACATTATTTCATAATTGATGTAATTTACTGAGGGATAAAAATATAAATCTACTATATTTTGTTATTCAAGGAGTATTATATATGTATGTAAACTTTTGCTGTTAACCAAAAAGATAGGGGGGAGATATGATATTGTTGTCAAATTGAGAGGCCTTAGTGTATTTTCTGCAAGCCTCAGGGGAACTTCCTGTATGCTATATTCTATTTAAGGTTCAGTTTTGGGTCATGGAAAGTGCAAAGGAAAGAGGAGAAAATGCTTGGAGATATTTTCCTTTGATGCACTTTTTGTTTTTATTTATGTGATAGAGTGTTAGAGTATGTTTTAGTTAAACGAGGGATCGAAAATGATGGAAATGATATCAAGTTGTTATTTCCTTTGATAAGAGCCTAGAAAATGTTTTGGTTTTGGTGAAAACGTAAAATGAGATTTGCTTTTGAACAGAAATTTTATGTTCTGTGAACCAAAAGGCTCAAAAATTGTTTTGGCAGTTCAAAACGGGATGCACCTTAGTTTCTTGTCTATTCTGTATGGTTGATGTGCACAGTAGAAATAATTAAGGGTTATGATATTAACTTTCTTATGGCTTCCCATTTTAATCACTATAAGTTTAATAATGTAGCTTGGAGGATTAATGTGGGTTGTCTTCCAGTTATACTTTGTCCTCTCTTTTCTGGGGGTTTTTATGCTTATTTGGAAATCTTATGGTTGAAAGCTGAGGTTATGGACCTAAAAAGGTGATATTAGTACACGGACTCTTGGGAATCCCATGATCTTCTGGGCTTCCTGTATTTTTGAGGATTCATGAAGTTGGCCTGAATTCAGTATTTAGTCGCTTAACCATGGCTTTGGCTCAAAGCCAACTTGGGCCACTAGGCTAAATATGCTTGACTTGAGATTGATTTAGGATTTGCAACAGTGTTGCTTCAATTATACAATCTGTGTGGTAATCTTAGTCTCCATAAGCAAGCAGTTTATTCTAATTATTGTTACACAAAAAATTCTTGACCTTTTTCTTTTTCACAAAGTCTTAAACTGGGTTTTTATCTCAGAAGTTACGACTTTGATAACCAAAAAACTTGCAAAATATATATATCCAAAGTAGGTGGTACCTAGAGGATTTTAACCCTTGATCTTACTGTTGGACCCAAGGGCGTTTATACAAAGCTGAGCCAATTGGGTTATATACACTTTGTTTTCTATTAGCCTGTTTCTGAAAATAACATAGGCATATGATTTGATTCTTGAACTGTGTGTGGCTACTTTGTCAACTGGAGAATAGTCTGTTTTGTAAATGTGTCTATCGTTAGGCCTGAATGTTTATGATACTTGTCATCACGAGTACTAGAGTTTATGTCTATGTTTATGTTCTTCAATTACTGTGCATTTTCGTCTTCTTGTTTATAATGCATATTCATAACTACTTATTCCTCCTGGACAGGTAAGTACTGGATTAGAGTGTGGTATTTGTTCGGAAGACTATGATGACTGGGAGGAAGGTGACATCATTGAGGCCTTCAACTCATTTCAGAGGAAACGGACCCTTGAGGAGGCATCAGCTTCAATGGCAGCTGCATTAGAAGGAGCAGGAATCAAATTGTAGAAACGCACGTGGCTGTTGACCAGATTATTTGCTTGATAAAAATCAGACTTATGGAAAACAAGCATAACACCGTGTAGTTGATGCTTCAAAGTTTCTCAAAAGGTACAGTATGGATCAGATTCCTCCACATGCAATTTATTTCCAGGCATGGGGTGCCAAGGATCCATGTTTGAAGTGTTTTGATCAATTGTTCTATGCTAATCAGGTTGTACAGAATAATGTCAACTGAAGCTTCTTTCTGTAGAGAGACACACTAAATTCCTCAAGATTTCAGGTGGAAAATTATTTTGTAACTGTAACGAAAAAATGAAACGGCAAATGAAAAGAAGTCCACACAAAGTTGAACAAATCTTTTATGATACTCTGAACCAGCTGCTCGATGTTTATGTTTTTATTTTTTATTTTTTATTATTTTTTTAAACTAAGCTATTAATAAATAGCAATTTTGTGCTGTTATTTCTTACTCTAGCTCTTCAAGTAGGTCTATCGCCATGGTTTCCAATCTAATAGGAATAAAAGGATTTAGGAAAAGATAAAATACAACCAAGTTTTAGAGCTCTTTTTGATAAATAATTAAAATCTAATTATTTTTAAGCACTTTACCAAGTGTTGAGCTGTCAAGTAAAGTACCGAGTTGGTAATACGATGCAACATGAAAGATTTATGGAAAAATAACGGGAAATTAATCAAATAACCCAACTTGAGGGGGTTTTTTAAAAAATAATTAATTTTATAATTTTCTTTGATTTATCTAATCAAACTTAGATAGATGATAATTATATCCTTATCTTATTCTTCTCTTCATCAAATGACGAATTGATAAGTCAAACGATGGGTAGTGAGTAAAATGATGGTTTGATATGTCAAATTATGGCGACCTGGAATCCGTTATACAAGAATCGCGAGGGTCATTCAGTAAATAAATAAAATATAGCAGAATAAAACGTTTTTAATTAAAACATTTACACTAAAAAACACGGGTTACAAAATTTTTTCGATAAAATAAATAAATAAACGATGACTCACTCTGTCTTCCCTGATAGAATCCCCAAAACTATCTGAGATTCTCTATGTAAGCTCTAGATCACCAACACTCGACTCCTGACCTTGAGTACCAATGGAGAAAGGGATAAGCAACATAGTTTAAAAATTTCTATAACTACACAGTTCTATAACACTCTGATATCCAATCATGCATCAAACTAGTCATACATCATACACACTAATTTCACTTCTTATTCACATGCAAACCAATTTTCACTATCGGAAATATTTCCATTCATTCACAATCGTCGCAACACATGCGACGCAACCATACATCTATATATATAAATTTTCAATCTAGTGTTTTCCTAGGCCCCGAATCAGTCGGCTACCTAAGGTCTAACACTAGTATTATAATAGGAGTGTTTTCCTTAAGCTCCAGATTAGCTAGCCACCTCAAGGCCTAACACCCGAATCATATCAGGGTATTTTCCTTGGGCTCCATATCAACTGGCCATCTCAAGGCCTAACACTATACTATATTACCAGTGTTTTCCTTAGGCCCCAGATCAACTGGCCACTATAAGGCCTAACACTGTCATCATGTCATCAGTTTTTTCCTTGGCTCCTAGATCAACTGGCCACCACAAGGCCTAATACTATACATATATGTCACAAGTGTTTCCCTTTAGGTCCACGATATACGTGTGCACCACTAAGTTCTAACACTGTCATAGCAATCACACCAGGATCCTACTCACAAATAGCGAGGTAATCCCTCTCACATTGGACTACTGCGTATCCACTAGTCCGTCCCAAATACCATCCGTAAATCCCCTCAGATCTCTAGATACGAACTATGTCAATCTGGAGTTCGTACACATAAACCGCACACGCGTTACTTATCATACACATGTTAACCCTCACATATCCATTCTCTCATTCCTATGTTCATTTATACTTTTATTCATATCTCTCATATCCCAATTACGCACGTATAGTATCCTGAATCATCTCATTACCACTAGTCTGTACGGCCTCACTTACGTACTGCTTGCTCGTATCACATCCATCATCACATACGTGCACTCACGTATCTCCCATATTCGACTATCTTAACCACCCACAATCTATCGTGTCTTAACTACCCTATAATGCATGAGCACGCATGTTTTCTATGCCTCATTCGTCCGATTAAACATGTATACCAACATACTATCCATATCGTGTTCATCCCTGCCTTGTCCATCTCGTCGCATATAATAATACACGTATCCTCTACGTCTCTCCCATCTCATTTCGTACGGTCGCCGATATATTCTAACCCCTACCGGATACACCTACACGGCTTGCTCACTCTCATACGTTTTTCCCCGCGTCTCGATCACTCTGTAATTTACGTATACTCTAATACTACCAAACTACACGCACATTAACTCGTATCCCAACTGTCTCGTCACACACATTCATACATGCATACATAGCACGCAATTTCATTTATTCAACAATCAATCATTAACATACAAGTACATACACATTCTATTCCCTATGCCAAATATTAATTTAAGTTGCCAAGATCTCAAAACGAAATAGAAAAGCGTAGACAGAAATCCCTACCTTAGTATCTGAATCATCATTCCTAGACCTCTTTATCTCTCTTTTTCTTATCCGTATCATAAATCCATGCGTCCTGGGGGTTCCAGATGAGTCCTCGGAGTCACGGGGATAAAACATGTAAAATCGGAGTCAAGGTTAAAATGATATTTTACGCTCTGGGGGTGTTTTGTAAATCTTTAAGCTATACATAATTCAACCAAGTAGGGGTGAGATCGCTAACCTGTAAACCCTTGAAGGTCTTGAGTCAAAATACATGGTAAGGGGTAAATTGTCAAGATCCAAAATAGTAGGGGTGTCCAAAGTGTGCAGGTGTCCAGAAGCTGCTGGGGGCTGCGTAATTATCCATGATATACCGTGAATGGCGTCCTTCCACCAAAAAAATGATCGAAAATCGGGAATGGCAAATGGCCACCACCATCAAATTCATCTCGGCAAGTTGAGTTCAACAGCACGGGTGGTGGGGTGAGACGGTTGCTGGAGACGACAGATCAGAGAGATGAAAATTGAACGATTTTACGATGATTCTTGATGATTTTGGCATCGGATGGTCGATCGGGGACCAGTTCCAGGATCCTCAGGCTGAGTGGAAGAGATCCCGATCAGTGGCAGCCGCTATCAACGGTGAAGGAAGGAGATCGGTGTTGACGTTATTGAATCTTCCTGACGTCTTCCGGTGGATCCAGGAGGTGTACCGACGATTGGAGGGTACCACAGTGATCAGTCGGTTGAGAGCTTTTCATCGCCATGGGCCACGGTAGCTAACTCACCTGAAATATGAACGGTCACCGGTGACGGCAGTGAATGTTATTTTCTGACGAACAAGGGTGTTTCTGCAGAATTCTGAATGTTTTGGGTCACTTGTGGTTATATATAGATTTTGGGTTCAAGGGTCTAACTGTGAGTTTCCAAACCTTTTAAAATTTCACGAATCCATCCCGACACCCTAACATCTCAATACCAACCCAAATACATGTATTACGTACTTATGTGGCCCTCAAAACACAAACAGGCACTAAAGATAGAAAATCATTGAGCTCGCGTGAAGTTACGTTCTAGTCCAATTTTCTGAAAACTCCTGAAAACCTCCAAATACTCATATACCCGATGTCGTCACGTTCGTGCCACCCCATATATACCAAAAATACACACTTTTATGATTTTAAGCTTTGAAATCTTTCACTTAGACCCTAAAATCACTGTTTTTGAATTTTCGGGTCACCACACAAATGATGGTCTGACAAGTCAAAATAACAATTTGACAAGTCAAAATAATGGTCTGACAAGTCAAAAATAAAGGTTTAGCAAGTCAAATAACGGTTCAACAAGTCAAATAATAGTTCAACGAGTAAAATGATGGTCCGACAAGTTAAATGATGGTCTGACAACTCAAAATAATAATTCAAAAAGTCAAAATTAAGGTTCGATAAGTCAAAATAACGGTCCAGTAAGTCAAATGACAGTTAAAAAGTGTTAGAGAAGGGAAGATGTGTTTATAAATTATACATGGAAGGGTATGATGGTCATAAAGCTAAAAATTGATAGAAAAATTAAAGAAATTATGAGAGTTGATTATTTTTCAAAGACACACCCTTTAAATTAAGTTATTTTGGTTAGTTTTCCAAAAATGATAGTTTAATGTTGGCAAGTTACAGAGATCTATTATGACGTTTAATAAGCTTTAAGATCATGGAATATACGATTAGATTAAACTATCAAATCTTTTGGATTTACTCAAAGTGTCGATGAACTTTATGTTTACAAGAAAACCAAAGATACCAAATCAACGTTTTTAGTACTCTATATAGTTGGCATACTACTCTTTGGGAGTGATGTAAGAGTACTATAATCTATATAGGTTCAGTTTGTTGAAGAAGTACATATGAAAGACTTAAGAAAAGCGAAATTTGTTCTGGGTATCCAACTACCAAGCAATTACAATTTAGTTTCATTAGAAAAAGAGATTGAATGTGTTTTGGTTCTTGTTATCCACTTTTTGTCATGGTTCTTTGCAAATAAATATAATCTGAGTTGTAGTATGATCCAGC
>JANKKC010044448.1:2751-16960 GCA_026225755.1 Bursera bipinnata
TTTAAAAAAAAAAAAAAAAAAAACTTTTCCTTTTTCTTTGTTAGTCTTGTTTGGATTTTTGCTACTGTTTGTTACCCAGAAATATAAACTACTGCTGTTTGCATCTGTTTCGTGTTCTTATTTGTAAGATTGTGTTTTTGTGCCTGTTCTGGATGCATATTTGTTTGTTTTTATTTCTTTTACACGATATAATCTCTCTCTCTCTTTAGTCTTTGCATAAGGATGATGTTTGTTTTTATTTCTGGTACATCATTGGCCGAAGAAAAGTAAGTCCTTCCACCCAGGTTCAGCCCAATCCTGTAAGCAAAATCAATGGATTGAGTAACTTCTTCGCTTTTGTTATTTCTGAGTTGGAGTTTTTTAAGAGTGGAGGTGAGGAGGCGATGGAGGGGAGGACCTGTGTTACAGGGAGCAGCGTGGAGGTGATGGGGCAGCATGGCAGGCGTGTGGAGATGATGAGGATGAAGAGAATAGAGAAGAGGGATGGTGGTGGATGATAATGTTGATGGTTTGGAAGAGATGAAGATGAAGATGCAGAGAAGAGGGGAGATTTTTGAAAAGAAAAGGAGGATACAAATGATATTTTATTAATTTATAAAAAAAATGTTTAACTTTGATGAAAAATTAGGGGGTTAGTGTTTGTTTAAAAGAAGGTTGGGGTTAAATATAGGGTAAATACATAGACACCCTCATGGTATTGCTTAAGTATAAATTCACTTATGATATTGATAAATTAACATAAAAACCTATTTTTACATATAAAATAATATAAAAACCCTCATTTTGACATACAAATTTCTATTTTTTAATTCAAGACCTCATATTTATCAACTATGAAGGTGTTTATGTTACTTTATAAATAACAAGGGTGAACTTATACTTAGGTTATACCATAAGGGTATCTATGTATTTATCCAACTAAATATTTAATGAAATCTATCGGGGTATAAGAGACATACCCCATATTATAACTATAAGAATTTTGAAGTTGTTTTACAAAGAAATATATTCACTAACAAAATATTTGATAAAAATACTCCGATTACATGATGTCAATAATCGATCTTAACAAAATATGATAAATAAATACATAAATATTTTGTAAATTATTTTGTAAATTTTATAAATAGATCGCCAATTGTTATGCGTGTCTTTGATGGTCTAATGTTTCTTAACGATCTTGACGGTTTTCAGCATAAGTTAAACGTAAGTTTATATGAAGGCGTTGAAGGTGACATGAGGGTATAATAATCATTTAGTTGAATTTGGTTAAATAAACCAAAGAAAATTTGAAAGTTCATTAATTTTAAAGATTTCCTTGATTTGGATTATTTTTTTCATTCTCCTTTCGCCACCACTGATTTAAAATCAAATGTTGCATCGAGCCATCAATAAGGATGGCAATGAGGTCCAATCTATTCCATCAAAACTTGTCAAGAATTTTATAAAAATAAGTTAAATGTGTAAAACTGTGGATTGAATAACTTCTTTGTTTAGTTGTAGGATAAATCATAGGCCTCCTTAAGTTATGATGAAACATAGAATCACCAATGATTTTGAAAAGTCTCAAAGACCAACCCTACGTCTATTTAATTTTTTTTTTTTAATAAGTACTTAAAATATTTTATCAATGAAAATATCCGNGATGAAACATAGAATCACCAATGATTTTGAAAAGTCTCAAAGACCAACCCTACGTCTATTTAATTTTTTTTTTTAATAAGTACTTAAAATATTTTATCAATGAAAATATCCGTAACAAGCGTTTTGATAAAATGTAAATTTAAAAACAATTTAAACAATTTATTAATTTAAATTAATTATTAATTATTTGATTTTTTTTTAAATTCACATTATTTTAACTATAAATTTTTATCAAATGTGTATAGAGTATATTTTAATAGTGATAAAATGTTATTGATATATATATTAACAAACATTAATGATTAAAATGGTTTGTGAGACTTTTAAAATTAGAGCTAACAATATGGGATTTCCGCTAACCTCACCATATATTTATGAAATTTACCTTCATTAATGAATTAATTAATATCTAAACTCATCTTAGACTAGATTTGTGATTACATCTTCTAATGGTACTTGATCTATGGGCCAAATTCAATTAATAGTAATACTATACTTGATATGATTATATACACTACTAGCAAATTACTTCCTTTCTTCTTAGAGTTCTTCTTTCTACTTGTAGCTACAACATATGCTAAATTTTCAAAAGAAGAATAATTTTCACTAATCAACCACTTCCCTTCAAAGAAGAATTTACTGATAACTTCAAAGTAGATATAATTCTTCCTTCTAATGTAGCGAAATTGGTTTCATTCATAAAAAGGTGAAGAAGACCATATGAGTCTTAGAGTTATATTCTCATTCTCAACTTTAACATCAATTGCCTCCAATTCTGACATAATGTCATTGAGAACACTAAGATGACTTAAGAATTTCATACCTTCATTTAAACGTAGTGTATGAAGTTGTTTTTAAGATATACTCTATTTGAGACGCCTTTCCTCCAATATAACTCTTCAAATTTCTCTTAGATTTCCTTTGCTATTAATATTCCCTTCACATTTGCTAGAACATTTTCCACCAAACACATACATGTTGCACACATAACTATTAAATCAATTTCTTTCAAATCTTTATCACTCATCTTGGATTTGCTAGATTCACAAGAAATATTGCTAGAAATAAGGATTCATTTTCCTACCAAAGTTTTGTGTAATTCTTATTGAATCAAAACATCTTTGGCTAGTACTTGTTATAAGGCAAAATTCATCCTCTCATCAAATTTCGTTATAATAATTTTCATAGTAGATTTCTCATTTTGTACTTCAAGCCCTAGTCTTGGCACACTTCTAGTCTTGGTGAATCTACTATAGATGAATATTACTTACTAAGTAAGCTCCCAAGAAATATTGGAGAGTTCACGATGATCCACTTAAAATCTAACCTCAGATAATTAGTCTTTTTGACAAAGTTTTCTTATACTGTAACTATTCAATTGCCAAACTAAAACTCTAATACACTACTGAGGAACTTATGTAAAAACTCTGATGCTTCATCATGAATCTTGGCTTTGATACCACTTATTGAGAATCAGGAAGAATAATAGAAAAACGACAACACAAGAATTTATATAAAAAATTCCAAACAGGAGAAAAATCACATACTATCAAAAATATAAATTTCTAACTGTATGAAAAGTTTTGTGGTGTGATAAAAATAACCAAGATATAAACTCTTTTATAAAGGTCTTTAAGTTCCATTCTTACTTGTATCTAAGAAATGTAAGACTAGTGTATTTATATAATTTTTCAAGTCTTCTCTTTTCCTTTTCCTAGTTGAAATAGAAATCAACTCCCTATCCTAGTTGATCTTTCCTATTTAGAGTAAGATTCTTCCTTTTTGTTTAGTTGAAATAGAATTCTCCTATTTCCAATAAACTTTCTTTCATTTTAGTATTTTAGGAATAATTTATTTAGCCAATATTCTGACAATATTATCAAATTATTATCCAAAAATTAATAGAAAAATATAAAATAAAATATCAAACAATATTTTTATTTAATATTTTATTCAAAATTATCTTTACTTAAATAATATAAAAACTTAAAACATTTAATTAAAATATTCTATTTCATTTTAGAATAAAACAAAAAGAAAATACATTTATAAGTTATTATTAGGGATGGTAGTTGGGTGCAACCGGGCAGACCCCATTCCTCCCCACGCTCTTCAATTTAAAACTCTCGTTCACCATCTAGGGTGGGATGGGGAATCTCCTTACAATAATACTTTCCTCAACCCCCACTCCATTCCCCATTATGTATATTAGATCAATTTAAATAAAATGATCAGTAACATGTAATGGTAAAATTTCACATGAAAATTACATATATATGCATCTATAAACCAATAATAAGTTTTAAAAGAAATATTGAAGCAAATTCAAAATTCAAAACTAACATATTCAATTAAGTCATAGTCAAAATGATCACGGCCAAAACAAAAATATAAAATTGATATATAAAAATTAGTTAGGCTTTAACAGAATAAGATAATATTATAACCCAAAAAACACCTAAAAGACAAACTAAGCATGCCACAAGAAATAAGGGAGCATGCAAAAAATATTTATTTGAGATTGACTAGTTACTATATCACACAATAGAGGTGGTTGAATTTACCATTTTATTTTTATCAAATTTTACCACTAAGTTGTTTTCTCTTCCTCTATTTTCACAACCCATGTAGGATAATTTGTTACCATTTAATTCGATAGTAATATTGAATTGTCACATCTTCTTCTATTTTCTCAACCCACCAATAATAATTTATCACTGTTTAATTGAATAAGCTCGCCAAATCAGTAAATTGATCTAGTGAGTCTATCTGACATAAACTTTTCTTAGAACATGATTATGGTTGCAAAAAAAGAAAAAACATTCAAAATGTGTTTTAGCTTTGCTTGTACCTATTTCAATACTAGCTATATCATCCATCATCCCCGGTTACCACTTGAAATTGGAGTTTTTTTTAACAATTTTTCTTTTAAAATAAAAAAGATGTAAATTTTACCCAAAAGTATAAATAAATAATTGTTTCATTTTCTTAGTTTGTTATTCTTTTCTCATTTTTCATTTCTGTTAGCAAAATACAGCCAAGTGAAACAAGTTACATAGTAAAAAGTAATCAAATTTTTATTTAAGATTCAATTTTTTTGGGTTAATTTTATAATTTAATGACAATCTGAGTTTCCACATTCAATTTTGATTGCTTTTAACACTAGACCAAATATTATTGGGCCAGTTGAATCCAAAAGAGTCAAATTAAAAAAAAAAAAGGGGCCGTCTCAAAAGCCCACTAAGCTAGCATTTAATTTAACTTTTGAAGATTGACAGAATAACCCCCACGGTTTGTGAATTCATCACTCACTTGTAAACGAAGTTTCAGAATTTTAAGAACCCCCTTACATTCTAAAGAGTTATCACAAATTACCCCTGTTCACAGGAACCGCTAGTTTACCATCAACAGAATTGTTACAAGCCTATTTTACCCTTGTATTTAGGTATTTGAAAGATTTAGGGATAAGATAAATCGTTCAATATTTGTATTAAAGTGAAAACTAAAATATCAGACTTTCTTCAATTTAGATGAAAATTTATGAGAATCAATCTCAAGATTTAAAAAAAAAAAAAAAAAAAAAGAAGAAGTGAAAATGGTTCGTTAAAATGGCCTATCAACTTTGTTTGTTTATTACTCGATATTGAATTTAGTTAGACCATAAAAATGGTTCGTTAAAATTTTAGAAAAACTCTTTCAACTTGGTTGTTTCTTTGTAATTTTTTAATTTTCTTTAAAGATGATTTAAGATAATGTATAATAAAAATTACTTGTTATTAATTTAATTTAATTATTATTTTAATATAAAAATAATTTTTATATTACCTAGCAAGATAATATGGTGAACTTAATATTTGAAAAAAATTTGGGAAATATTTGAAAACCGAAGAAAAGATATCTATATCTATCTATCTATATATCTATGTAATTCTGAAGCATGAGCTTGTATAGTTGACATGTAGGATGATAAATAGGATTTTTTAGGCTTTAGATTTTTTACAAGTAAACTTTACTTGAAGGTAATTTTAATAACTTTTAATATTTAGCTCATTAATTAAATCTCTTTTAATTGGTTATTTAAGAATTTGAAGGTTTTTGAAGTTTAAGAAGTGAAAAATGAAGACATTGAAGGTTTTAATGTGAGTTAAAGATTGAGGATGAATGGAAGGTGAATGTATAAAGTCATGTAACCTTTATGTGATTATGACACATTTATTTTGGGTAGCTTATTTTCTTTTATAAATAGAACCATTCTTGTAATTCTTAAAAAAAACAACATTCACAATTATTTTACATATTCATTCACTTTTATTTTAAAGATTTTTGGACAAAGAAGAATATTCTTTTGAAGGAGTTTTAAGCTCAACTATTTGTGCAGAGTTTGTTTGAATTATACGATAAATAGTTAGGCTGTTGTATCCTGGAGGAGATAAGTTATTGAAAAAAAACTGCTGCACCGGGTTCTAAGCTTTACCAACTGTAGAGGGCTTAAATCTCCTTAAAGAGAGTAAGATATTCGTACCTCAGTCCGTCTGATTTCATTATTTTCTTATTTATTTTATAACTTTATTTTTTATTTAATTAAAAAAAATAATATTAAATAAATATAATCGCGTAAAATACAGGCTTTGCATCTGGTTATTATATAATTTTGAACCTCATGTATGATGTAAACTTACGGCAAACTATAAAGATTTTACACACTCCAATCAACTCCATTTCCCCACGTAAGCTACATCATTATTGCAACGTCTGTCGATACTGCCACTGTGCTGGCAATGAACTTATGCGCTTTCAGCATCTTAAATTTGCTTCATCTCCTCAAACTACGAAGTACATGTAACAAAGGATTCTTACTTCAGAAGAGGAAATAAAATTCTAACAGCTAAATTAAAGCTCAAATTGATAGATTTTCTAGACTGAGAAATCTATGGAGGAAAAATTAATATCATTTCCCCTTTGTCTTTCTCTGAACGTTTTTAATTCTAGATTTTGGTTAGACTGTGTTTGGCATATGGATAGAATCATCATATGATTTTGGGGTTTAACTTCAATAGAATGCTAGAAGAAAAACCAAGAAAAGAAAGATGAAGTTAAAGAGAACTAGAGAAGTCTAGTCAGTTTCTCCAAAAAAAAAAAAAAAAAAAAAAAAGAGGANAGTTAAAGAGAACTAGAGAAGTCTAGTCAGTTTCTCCAAAAAAAAAAAAAAAGAGGATAGAAGAAACTGAAGAGAACTAAAAGAGTTTTTTTTGTTACGTTGTCATTATCCCATTTACTTGATCCATTAAAACGTTGCCGTTTTTGGAAACCATAATCCTCCTGTGTTCCATCAGCCAACTATAGTCTCCATCCTCCGAATTATGAGCTCCGTACATTCAATGCCTTGTAAATGACAATCTTACCCAATGTAATTCCACAAGATAACTCATACTGTCATAGCTCATGACAAAACATTTGAATTTTATACTGTTTTATTATAAAAATTACTTATATTAAATTATAATTAAACATATAAATTGATAACAACACGTGTCCATAGTTTAATGACTTCAAAGAAAAACAAAAAGCTTCATGTATTTTAAGAAAATAAAAATAAAAATAAAATTTTAATAGGGAGATTAGAAATTAGAAAAGGTTTAATTTTGGAAGGATGATAATCAAAATTTGCTTAGAAGCCATGTCCTTTTTGGTCCAAAAAAAAGTACACCATTTCCTTTGGTGGTCACTTTCTCTCACCTCAAAAAGCGAAAATTGAAAAATTTAGGAATATTTTGGAGAGAGAAACAGAGGAAATGGCGAGTGGCAGCAGCAGAGATGAAGCGGAGCGGTGGCTGATCACGGCGGAGAAGGTTTTATCGACACGTGACTTCCACGGGGCCCGGACCTTCGCGATCCGAGCTCGGGAATCCGACCCTCGGTTCGAGGCTCCCAACCAAGTCCTCGCCGTTGCCGACACAATCATCGCCGCTGAGTCCGTCATCGTCGCTGTGAATGGTAACCAGCACCACGACTGGTACGCGATTCTTCAACTCGCTCGCTTCACTCAGTCGTCGGAACTCATTGAGAGTCAGTTCCGTAAACTCGCTCTGTTGCTCAGTCCGAACCGAAACAGGCTCCCGTATTCCGATCTTTGCTACAGGCTAATCTGTGACGCCTGGTCGGTTCTCTCCAATCCTTCTAGAAAGCTAATGTATGACACCGAGTTGCAACTGAGTCAACTCAGTGAACGAGGACAGAGACATAACCAAATGCAGCCTCCGCCCCCGCCACCGCAGTGGCAAAGAGCAATGCAACAACAACCTCCACCTCCGCAGTGGCAAAGAGCAATGCAACAACAATCTCCACCTCCGCAACCGCAACCACCGTCGAGAAGAAGTCCTTTAACAAAGGAAAGAGTCAGCAATAATACGGTGACAATAGAGGAGGCAAAGTCGAATGCGCATAACGTGACTGAGTCGGGCCGGCAAGCTATTCCGTTTCTAGCAGAGTCAACTCGTCCGGTTCAAGCGGAGCCCCCTCGTCCATCTCAAGCAGAGCCCGCTTGCCCGAGTCAAGCAGAGCCCGCTCGTCCGAGTCAATCAGAGCCCGCTAATCCGATACAAGCGGAGGCCACTCATCCGATTCAAGCAGAGCCCACTCGACCGAGTGAGACAGAGTCAGAGGCACCGAGTTTCTGGACCGCATGTCCATACTGTTACGTACTATACGAGTACCCAAAAATATACGAAGAATGTACTCTGAGATGCCAGAGATGTAAAAGAGCGTTTCATGCGGTGATGATAGCGTCACCGCCTGTTACGGCGAAAGATAAGTATTTCTGTTGTTGGGGTTTCTATCCTGTTGGTTACTCTGACAACGCGAGAGAAAAGGGCGGGAACTATTCAAGTTGGACGCCTGTTTCTCCAATGTTTCCTTGCCCTATGCCAGGGGACGGGAAATCAAGTCAGGGGAAATCAAAGGAAGTAAATCATAAAAGAGCTCCAGTCTTGTACGATGAGGTGCCCATTTCTTCTGAGTCTGAATCCAGGGAGGAGTCTGATGATGATTGGGGGACTGAGAGGAGGAGAAGGAAGGTAAAGAATGTGAGAGGAAAAGGAAATGAAGGCAAAAGGAGGGTGGGAAGACCACCTGGTGAGAGGGCGAAAAAGGTAAATCAAAATCATAATCAAAGTCAAAATCAAATGCCAAATCAGAATGTGGAGGGAATGGCTGGGACATCTAATGGTGGTGGGTCGAGAGTCCTTAGAAGTAGTGGAAAGAAGCAAATGGGTAATGGGTTGGATTTGAATGTGGAGTTTAGTAATGAGTTAGAGGACTCGGTGCCAGAGAGGCCGAATCAAGTGAGTGGGGAAGAGGATAACATTGATGGGGTTGAGTTTTTTGACGGGCTTGATGAGTTTTTCAGTAGTTTGCCCATACTTAATGTTGTGAAAGATGATAAGGTTAAGTCATCATAGCGAAGTAAGCTTCATCATAGTGAAGTAAGCCTCATCCCTTCGTGATGTTTTTATTGATCTAGTTGTTGTTGTAGATTCTGTAGTAGGATTAATTTATGTAGAGGTACTGGTACTTTGTTGCCGGTAGTTGAAATCTAGTAAATATTTCGGAGCAATGGGGTTATTATTGATCTATTTGCAGTGTAAATATTTTAAGTGCTATTGTTTCTACATTTTGCATTCTTATTCTGTGCAAGTGTACCTAACCTTAAAATTTTGAATTTTATCTTTGCAGTGTTAGCAACCTTCCTTTGCGAATGTAAACAAGTTTGCATCTTTTTGAATAACTTTGCTTGATTGATTATAACATGTCTTTGAGAACTTTTCTACTATGTTTATTGTGTGTGCTCTGATAAAGTATTGTTTGCTTAAATATATCGAATTTCATATTCTTATGATATTTAATAGGAAAGATGAAATTTTTTTGATATTAGTTCAGTTCTGTGGCAGATTATTTCTTGATGAATGCAATTGCATTATCAATCATGCACTAGAATATTATTGCATTAAAAATGTTAGTTTTAGTTTGGAATTCCTTTGCAACCAAATCCAAATGGCAAGTGGCTCCAAGTGGCCATAGAAATTTGATATGTCACTTGGTTCATTATCATTTTTTATCCTACGATTTTAGAAGGTTTCACTTTCTTTCAGTAGAAGTAAAAGCAAATTGTCGGTCTCAAAGGTGGGAACAAATTTCTTGGTACTTGTGTGTCAAAACTTGTTTATATGGGAGTGCTATTGTTGCAGTAGAATGCATAAAAAATGTGGCAGAAAGAAAAAGATGCTGAAAGAAAATGGCAAAGACTCAGTGCTCTTTTAGAATAATAGAAGTATTTTTAAGAGGCTTGAGCATGCATTTTTCACTTTGTCTTCAAATAAGAAGAATAAACATTGTATTAGGGTGTTGCCTATCTCATGTTTCTATTTGAATATAATTTTTTTCCTTCTTAAGCATTTCTGGGGAGGAGAGTGGGAAAGTTCTAAAAGATTTATCAGCGATTAGAATGATATCACTATGGAATTTATTGTTATTTGATTTATGATTTGGATAGAATTCCTTGATTTTGAAGATGATGATGAATACAAAGCTTTCGAAGACGCATTTAGTTGCCTGTCTCAACATGTTATTGAAAAACTATCCTGAAAGTTAGTCCAAAATCTGAAAAAACAATATAAAGTTAATATTTGTTGTTTGTTTTATGACTTTGATTTGAATTATATTAAAAAACTGTAAATTGTATCATAGTTTCTCAAAACTGTTTTCAGATTGGAATCAAATGCTTCCTTTCTTCCCATTTAAATTGTCTTGTGTCTTAGAGATGGGAAATACTTTTTTCGACATTTTCAGCATTAACCTTATTCAATTGAAGAAAAGTTCATGTTCAGTTTCATGAAGATTTTGAAAATTCAGGAGTCGGTTGAATAAATTTTCTTTTTCCCTTCCCCATCTTACAATTTTTTATATGAAAAGAAATGAGATCTTTCTATAGAGGCATAAATTTGTATATAATCATTTCTTGTTATTTGCAATTAATATTGGCATTTTACCTACTTCAAGAAGGTCAAAGGTTTTTCTCTTTCTCTTTATTTATTTTCGCATGTGTTTTCGTCTTTGCTTTCTCTATCTCTAAGTGGTACAAGTGTGAGAGAAGATTAGACATGTTATGAGAAAAACTCTCTCCCTCTCTCTTTATATGTATGTATGGCGTTTTTGTATTCTTATATGTATCTCTTAGGCTGTACTCTCTCTCTCTCTCTCTCTGGGTAGGGTAAAGCAGTAGAAAACATTCTATGGGGTACAATGAAAAAAATAGCATTCTCTCTCTACATATATACCTACCCACTGTATGTTTATGTGTGTATTTCTAATAGCATCTCCTGATGGAGTATTAGATGATTGGGCAAGGTAGCCCTTGGGCTATTAAATGCTAGAAGTTAGTTGCTTGGAAGCTGCCATGGGTAGAGAAACCTTCTTCAAGGCCACAAATTAAATATGAAGATATTGGTATGTTAGGTCTTTTTTTTTTTTTAAATATTTTTCCTTCTTTGTATTATAGTTGGGAAATGTTGGGGTGCAAAGAAGTTGGTGGCATGCATTAGTATAGTGTTAGATGACTGGACAAAGGTGCACTTAGGTTTTTTAATTTTTTTAATGCTAGATGCTAGGTGAATGTAAGCTTTTAGGGGATGGAGAAACTATCTTTGACTTCAAGGAGAATGTGATATGGTACTTTTATGTTAATCATTTTGTTAAGTTCGACAAAAAATTGGATTATGAAGGGGTTGATGTGTTCATGGCACATATTTGTCTGTACAAATGCCATGTCCTGTGTCTCTAATGTTTTTAGATGATTGGACAAAGGTGACATAGGCTGTTGAATACCAAAGTTTTGTTGCATGAAGCTGTAACAGATGTAAGACTTCTAGGCTACATAGAAGTTAGTGTCATAGATGATAAAGTGTGAAGGGTTAATGGATTATATGTGAGTGCTAGTGTGGGCTTGTGTGTGTCTAATATGTCTTAAGGATGGACAAATGTTTGGGGAACTGTATATTGTTGATTGCCTTACAGACGAGGCCACACCATATTTGGTGCTTGCACAACTTGAACTTAAATGTTGTCCCTGGAAGAAGAAGTGTGAAGTTTGTCATCACTCACCACTCAACTACCTTGTTTGGTATAGTAGCAGCGTTATGTTAAACTCACATTAGTAGGTTTATATTTTGAATTTCATGTACCAGTTTGATCTTATCTTATTGATCTCCACTTGATTGCTATCAATTATGGTTGTTCTTGTTAAATTTCCTACCACGGCTTTGGTTGCCTTTGGTGTAATTTATCAGTAGAAAATAGAAAAAAGGAAAAAAAGGAAAAGAACAGAAAATTTTTGCTGCATTTAATATTATACTTATTTTCTATTTTGCACTAGATGATAGCTCCATTTTTTTTAGCCTTGTAGAAATTATGTGAACTGAAGTGAAATTGGTTCTGTAGTCAAATCAGATTAAAGCTACTTTTACAGTGGATGATATATTTACACGATTCCTTTTATATTTTGCATAATTTATCTCTTATTTGTATCTTAGTCACAATTTCATTATGAATGATATCTCTGCAAAGACTATGCAGCAAGTTTGTTTTATTTTGTAGAACTAAATAAATTGAATTCAATGACTAATGTGATTCTTTTTTTTTTAATCTCTCTCACTATGAGTCTGTAGCATCTTTTATACTTTATGCACCCAAATAATCTATGCCTGCCTTTGTATATTTCTTAAGATGGTACATGAGAAATGTTGAATTTATGAGCAACAACAAAGCTTGTTGTAGGGTAATGCTCATTTTACTATTGGTTTTTGTGTCGGCAACTTAATATGCTCCCTATATTTCTCTATCTCTTTTTTAGTGATTTACGGAACATGGTAAGAGCTTATGTTAAAAAAATTGCATTGAAATTGTTTTTTTTTTTTTTTTAATAAATAGTTCTCAAACAGCATAGACAAAAAGAGCATAGGGAACTTAATCTTAAGACCAAAATATTGGTTATTGGATGAAGGTGCAGAAACCACCATTGGAGAGAATTGAGAATATGAAGTTCTTAAGCTCCTTAATACGATTGATTTGATGTAAAACTTGGATCTAACTAACCTCAAGGCTTAGTGCCTTTTAGTTGAATTGTATACAGAGTTGTGGATTGTTGGACGAAAATGCACAAGCTGGTGGGGAAGCTTTCGGACTATAGCAAGGAGGTTCAATTTGAAGCAATCCTGAGCATGAATTCATGGAAGTGTTACTGTAGAGGATTTGAGATGTGAACCTTTAGAAGGGAGATTGCTCCTGAAAACTATGAAGGGCAAGCAGATCATGTCTTATCTGTTATTGGACACACTACCAAGGAATTGTGGCTCCTAATATTGTTATGACTGATCATCAGACATCGAGTCAAAAGGATTAATCTATTGGCTGATGTTGTCGATTGACAAAGGTACGCACATCTATGACATATTTTTTCTGCTTGGATTCTTTCAAGTATTGGTGAGAAAATGTATTCGATGTAATAAACTGTACCTTAAAGATTAATCTATTAGGTGGTGTTGTTTACTTAATTATAGAAATCTAATAGATTTGATAGTGGAAATAGAATAGTTGGTGATTTGGTTTGATCATTTCATGATTAGAGCAGTTGTGAGAGTTTCGAATGGCGCTTAAATTTCACCCTGTTAGATTTTGTATTTGTGTAAACTTCCCTATATTTCTCTTCAAACCCATCAATATTTCGGGAGAATTGTCTGATGACCACATTTGACATATGTAATATTTTGGAAGAATTGTAAAACTGATCAAAATTAGAGGTACCTTTGAAAATGTTAATGTTTATAATAAATTTATATGTTATGATTACATTGGATAGATGTATTTTTACTATCGGTCTCTATTTGATAGATCTTTTTGAACATTTGAATTGTTTAGTATTAGACACGGACAATAAAAATATTTTTTTTGGTTTATCGGATGTTGTCATGTTTTTTATTTTATTTTGTTTGTAGTCATTTTTCAAATACCCTTTTTAATTTTGTTTCTTTTTTAGAATTGTTTCAAATATATAATTTTAAGGTAGATCAAAAAATTACGTAGGTCATCATTCTCATTCATTATATGTATTTTTATTAAATATAAATTTAATTCGATGGATAAATTCTCTGGTAATTATACAATAATATTCTAGTATCAACTGAAGATATACTATTCATTTGAATTTTACTTTGTATCACTCCAAGAATTGGTAAGAGTTTCAGGAAAAAGATATCACTAAATAGGAATGGGACAATTTTAAATAGTATCCTTGTGTTTTAACATAATCTCAAGTAGAAAATATGTTTATCATTTTCATCAACAAGACCCTTGAAGTTTGCTTTTTTTAATCAAGTGCTAATTTTAATCCTTAAAATACAAATTTGTCCCTACTGAAATTTTTTTCCTTAATTTTAAAAAAATTTAAAGTAGAAATTTTAATACATATTGCCCTTACATATTTCCTTATTGATTTTATTAATAAGTATAAATTTTT
>JANKKC010044449.1:0-16960 GCA_026225755.1 Bursera bipinnata
ATATATATATACATATGAAAGAAATATTTGCAAATACTCAATAGGCCAAAATTAAAATTATATTATTATAGTACCATAAAAAAGATCAATATTTTTAATAATCTATCTTACAAATAATGTTAAAAATATAAAAAAAAAAATAGTTATGTAATTATATAATTTCAAATGAATATTCAGAATATAATTCTAACAATGAAATATTTAAAATTCAAAATTTTGATTAGGATGATAAAGTGTAGTAAAATTTAGGGTTTGGTTTGAGCTCTGGAATCGAAATCGGAATAGGGTGAAATCATAATCGGAATGGCTATTCATTTCTCTTGTTTAGTTTAGTATGGAATCAGAATTTGATTCCTGTGGAAGTTGTTTGAATTATAAAAGTCCGGAATCTTAATTAAAATCAAAATTTCAAATTACTCGTTTATAAAAATATATAAAATAAATAATAATAATAAATATATATCATTGTTATCATAAAATATGAGTTTTCATCTTTCTTGCACTTTATTTATTTTTTTACCTTTTATAAAAAATATTATAACATTTTTTAATTTATTAACTTTTTTTAAATATTATAATTTTTTAATTTATTAACTTTTTTAAAACATTATAATTTTTTAATTTATTAACCTTTTTAAAAAAATATTATAACTTTTTATTTTTAATTTCTTATATTTTTAAAAAATATTATAATTTTTCAATTTATTTATATTTTTAATATATTATAATTTTTTAATTAATTTACCTTTTTAAAAAAATATAATTCTTTAAAGTATAAAATAGTAAGAATATATATATATATTTTTATTTTGATTCTAACTAGGAATCAAAATTAATTGATGGGGAGTGAGAGAAATAACTGATTCCTTTTATTGGGGTAATTAGATTCCTATTCCCTAATTTGTTTTTTCCAACCAAACAGCAGGAATGAGAATACCCTATTTTCATTCTCATTCCTGGATATATTTTTACCATACCAAATGGCCCCTTAGAGAAAGACTAAAAAAAGGTAAAAAGCTTTTGCAAAATATGAAAAAATAAAAGTCAAATAACCCAAACATTTTTCTAGTTAATGAAAGTTTTCTCTTTCAAAGTTTCTCTTTAATTATATATTAGGGAAAATTCTCTCTCTTTGGTTTCAAAAGTCAAACTCTTTTATTTAATTTTCTATTTTGACTTTTTATCTCCCAACTGTAAATTACACATCTTAAGAACCGTTTAGGTTTGTTGTAGTTCGATGGATTATGTTTTAAACGTTTCATAAAATAAATGAGTGGAATTGCTTTTGAAATTCTATTTAAATCTATAGTAAAAACTCTTAAGTAAATTATTTAATCTACTAATATTTTTTTTTTCATTGTTGAATATGTCCTTCAATGCCAATTACCAAAGAATGATACGGGAACACATAAAATGGCACAATCGACATCAAAGATTTATTAAAGATAAAATAAAAATAATTCATTTACTAATTGGAATATTGTTGAATGCCCTATACAGTTAATTTACTCAAGATTAAAAAAAAAAATTGTTTTTGCAATAAGTGGCTGCAATTCGAACCATTATATAAAGAATAAAAGGAAAATTTAAATATATTCCTCTTAAGCTATATCTTATTAAATTATAAAAATACAAAAATTCTATTTTAATTTCACCAGAATTTTCATTTCGACAGTATTTTATTTCATCAAAAATAAAATTTCTAGTTATGAGATGGGACGTTGTTGATTATGGGTGTGAAAATGGTGTTGTTTAGTCAAAATATTAGACTTAGATGTATGACCTTGTTGTTGGCTATAGATAGTCTCCATGATTGTTTTTGTAGAAATTAAGAACTCGGATGAAACTGATTCTCCATCAATTAGAACTTCATTTTTCATGTTGTTTCATCAATAACATGATAAAATTATATAATCCTCAAAGCTGCTTCATGAAGAAAATGAGAATATGCTTTATGAAGTACTAGTATACTACAGTCATGATCATAATCCGATAACTCGATGCATGCATTTCGTGTGTTACGAAAGAAGAAATTTCAATACTCAAACTATGACATACCATTTGTATGGTTTCCAAGCACCTGTACCATCCGAGAGCACACGGGTCGCATGAAACGAATGCTTTTGTAAGTCAGAAGCTTTCGGCTCTTACGTATTGTCATATTCATCTTTTGTAAGTGGAATCTAACTGTAAAATTGGAAAAATCCTCCAACACAAGTATACTATTTCATTGTTTGGAAAGCGATAAGGCAGATTATTTATCCGCTAATAATGTTATATATACAAAATGAGGTAGTATTAAGTAAAAGATAAGATAAATATATAAAAAGCAAAATAATAAATATTAATTTATTCACCTTACTAATTATTTAATATCATATCGCTTTCTATACGAGATTTTATATAAGTGACATTACTCTCTTTTCCCATTGCATCAAGGCAAAAAAACGAGAATAACAATTAATAAATGAAGTTGACTCTCTTAGGGAAGCTTAAAGTTTTCCAGGAGAAGTTTAACATTTCATTGTTTCGGAAAAGAAAAAGTCTGAAACCATTAGGAAAAATGATGATTGAGAATAATACTATTGCGATAAGAAAAACTGGGATATGATAACTTACAGAACACGCGGTTAAAAGTTTTTGGGTAATTCATAAACATATGTTGTGAGTCTTGATAATGAAAAAACATTTAAGGGTAATTTTATAACTTATTTTGCATAACATGAACAAAAATTATATGTAGTACATATAAATTCTTTTTCTTTTTTTAGGATATGATCAAATCTTGTACTAATGGTATTCTAGATTTTTTCTTCAGAGTATTGAGATTATCATGGTATGGTGCATGCATGTGGATAATTCGTGGGGGCAGAGCTAGGATTGATAGTCCGGAGGTCAATACTGAGAAATAAAAATTATGGAGAGGGACCATAAGAAGAATAATAATTAAAAATGCCGGGTATTATTTAATTGTGACCATCATCGAGGAAAAATAATTTTTATGTAATCCTTCTCTCTTTAGATTTAAGAATAAAGCAATGCTACATTCTAACTCATGGTTTTAAGATTTAAATTTTATTTGTCTTATATCTTCACTATAAATGAATTCAGAAATTACAATTCAACAAGAATACTATTTATTTACATATGAACATGATATAATTATTATAAATAAATTGATTGTAGTCTTGAATACAATAAAAATTAACAATTTGCTTTGAATAGGGAATAACAAGCTTGCTTGCTTGACATGTCACTGAAAACAAAGTACACCAGCTAGCTTTTCTCTTCTATAAAAGCAGTTCAGGTTCTTCAACTTGATGCAACCAAAAGCCTAGCTATAACATCTCTCTCTCTCTCTCTATAACTGGTTTTGCAAGTTCTTTGTGCCTGAAAATGTTCAGGATCGGTTCCAAAACCACTCTTCTCTTGGTGATCTTTTGCTATCTCGTAATACAAGAGGTACGTAATTTTATAAGTTGAAAGAAGAATATATTGATCATATTACAACATTCAAAACATTTAAACTTATAATTCATTTCTCTATTTCTTTCTGTCTTTTTTATTTCCCTCTAAATATTTGCAGAAAACAGAAACAACCCACATAAAATTTATCTGTTATTATTAACTGTTTTTATTTCTGGACACTAATTTCCAGCTTCAGATGCAAACGCTTGAAGCTGCAACAATAGGTATGGCTTCATTTCATCTACATGTGTAGTGAGAGGTCAAGCTAGGAATTAATTATAGCTACAGCCTTGCATTACTGATTTCTATTAATTAATCCGTTAATTTAAAAATTAAATGCTAACTAATGAAAGTACTTTTATTAACTTATTCAAAAAAAAAAAATTTGGCACATGGGCACAATTAATTCAAATTATATCGGTAAATATACGTTTTCAGAAAATGTTTTCTGAAAATGAAAACAAACAAAGCCTAAGTTCTGAATTTTCCTCTTTAATGCATTTATTCCCACGATCTCGGTTTTAGATGGAAATGAAACATTTTGGTTTTTGTTTTGCTTGCTCAGATTGCAATTCAAAGTGCAGCTACAGGTGCAGCAAAGCTTCGAGGCACAAAATGTGCTTAAGGGCATGCAACACATGCTGTGAGAGGTGCAACTGCGTGCCTCCAGGAACTTCTGGGAACAGAGATGTGTGCCCTTGCTATGCCACCATGACGACCCACGGTGGTAGACTCAAGTGCCCTTGAAGTTGAAAATGAAACCAATTTCCACTACTCTCTTTATATTCTGTATGCAGTAAAGAAACTCGTACCTCCATGAAATAATATTTAAGCCAATAGCAGATATGCCTGAATCGTGTAACAGAGACGGTACAAATGTGTGCAGTAACCAATTAAAATCCATCTGATCATGTCTATCATGAAAACATATATATATAATCGATGTTTTAATTAATCAGTCATTTGTTTCTATCGATCAGACATACACAAATGCATGTATATGACAAGCAATTCATTAACAATTATAATTGACGTATTTATTATTCATTATATTATACCTAAATTCTCTTTTAGCAAGATGATACATTGAGACATGCATACACCTGCGTTGATATATAAAACTATGAGTTAATAATTTCAAAATATCAAATATAAATCATCAAATTAGAAAAAAAATTGTCCAAAATCTGATTATGTTACAAATATTATGATCATATATAATTACGTTAGGAATGTTGAGAATCAAGAAGAATAATAAAGAAAAATATAGAAACGCAATACAAGAATTTAAGTGAAAAACTCAAAATCAAAGAAAAACCATCAAAGACAAGAAAATGTCCATTATATGGAAAACTATAACAATCATATGAAGAATTAACACTTTTTCATTAGAGATGAATTTCTCTAGAGCTAAAACAATACTTAAGAAACTTTATTATGAGATAAAAGCAATCAAGAAGTAGACTCCTCTATAAAGGTATCAAATCCCTTTCCAACTTGTATAGAAGCAATATGGGACCAGTGTATTTATATAGTTTTCTTAGTCTTCTCATTTCCTTTTCTTAAATGAAATAGAAATTCACTTTCTTGCTTGTTAATATTTCCTATTTAAAATAAGATTTTTTTTCTTTTTATCTAATTGAAGTAGGATTCTCCTATTTTCAATAGAACTTTTTTCCTTTCAGGAATCAGGAATATTTAATTTATTTATTTAGCTAATATTCTAACAAATCTCTAGCTTGACTAAATAAACCTTTAACATTGTCTCTTATTGACAACAACAATTATCAAATCAAGGAATTATCATACTCCACCATAAAGAATATATCCACTTAAAATAAATCATTCTAAGAATTTCATTTTAGCTTTATATAAAAAGATCCTTGCTGGAAATCTATGATGTAACCCACATGTTTGGCTCTTCTAGGAGTTCATCGGCCCTCGACATTCCTTTCACCACACACCTTGCATCAAGACCAAACCCATGCCCTTGAGTAAACTTGTGAACCCATTAGTAGTAACATATCATCTTTCATGGAACCTAGCGACATGCCATAAGGATGTACATGTCCTTCTCAAAAAACAAGGTTGTTTCCTATAGCATAAAGAGACACATTGTTAGTGGTACCATCAGTATTTTCATTTACTGACTTAGAGTTACTAGCCAAACTTGCTTCACAATTTTGACAATTTTTTTTAAGTGCCTAGATTGTCTACACTTCCAGTAAACTACTTCCTTCTTCTTCCCACTTGCAGTTGTCGTATAAAATAAATTCTCAGGAGGAGAATAATTTCCACTAGTAAGTAGGGGTGGGCATGGGTCGGATCGGGTTGAGTTTGGTCCAACTCGACTTAACACGATAACTCGACGGGTTGGGAAAAACTGACCCGAGATCCGGTTCAAATATAAATGAACTCGACATGTTCGTGTTTGTCGGGTTATACCAATTTATAATACAATAAATAAAATAATTTTGAAAAGTTATGTAAAGTGATATTTAGTCGAGTGGTTATGGTACTAAAGGTTATTCTTACGAGATGCGAGTTCGAATCCAATCAATCGCAATACATTTGCGGAATTTGTAAATTTATATTATAAGATATCTAAATTGTTTTCTATAATATTATCAAAATATGATGCAGCCTGGTGGTTATAGTAGAAAGGGTAGATATGAGAGAAAGGGTTCAAGTCCTTCCAGCCTTAAATAAGGCATATATTTTGACAAATCATCGGGTCGGGTTGGGTTTCGAGTTTTCAAAATAAAATCCAAAAAAATCCCGAACCATACAGGTTGATGAACTTGGACCCGATTTCAGGTTGGCCCATCACCCAACCCTTACTAGTAAACCCAACTTAAAGTCCAACCTCCTTACTTGGACCCAATTTCGGGTTGGCCCACCCCTACTAGTAAGCCTTTTTTTTTAAGGAAACAATTTACTGGTAACTTTAGAGAGATTTAATTTTTCCTTCCCATGTAGCAAAATTGGTTTCATATATTCATAAAAAGGAGAAAGATACCATATGAATCTTCGAGCTATATGACACCATATGAATCTTAGAGCTATATCATTCTCATCAAATTTAACTCCAATTGCCTCCAATTCTGAAACAATGTCATTGAGAACACTAAGATGATCTATAGTGTATAAAACTGTTCTTTTAGATATATACGATTTGACATACATTTCCTCTTATATAACTCTTCAAGTTTCTCATATATCTTCTTGGTTTCATATATTCATAAAAAGGAGAAAGAGGCCATATGAATCTTAGAGCTATATCATTCTTATCAAATTTAACTCCAATTGCCTCCAATTCTGAAACAATGTCATTGAGAATACTAAGATGATCTGTAGTGTATAAAACTGTTCTTTTAGATATATACGATTTGACATAAATTTCCTTTTATATAACTCTTCAAGTTTCTCATATATCTCCTTGGCGATAGATATTCCGTTCTCATTAGCTAGAACATTTTTAACCAAACGCAGATATATTGTACTCACAACTCTCAAATCATTTTCTTTCCAATCTTTATCGCTTATCTTAGATTAACTAGAAAGCGAAGATTCACTAGTAGTACTACTAGATATAGAGGTTGGTTTTGCCTTCAAAACCTTGTTGAAACCATATTGAATTAGAACATATTTGGCTTGTACTTGCCATAAGCTAAAATTCATCCTTCTATCAAATTTCTATGTTTCAACCTTTATAAAAGATATCTTGTTTTACACTCCAAGCCCTATTCTTGACTTACTTCTAGTTTTAATGAATTTACCATAGGTGAATAGTATTCACAAAGTAAGCTCTCAGGAAAGATAGGAGAAGTCATAATGGTCCAACTTAAAGTCCAACCTCCTTAGAAAATTAGTCTTTTTTAAAGAGTTTTCTTATATTGT
Organism: Bursera bipinnata; assembly: GCA_026225755.1. NCBI lineage: Eukaryota > Viridiplantae > Streptophyta > Magnoliopsida > Sapindales > Burseraceae > Bursera > Bursera bipinnata. The sequence goes on from JANKKC010044449.1 coordinate 7,369, forward strand.
AACTATTTAACTACCACCAAAACTTTAATGCACTACAAAGGACCTAAGCAACCAATGCTCCACCATGAATCTTAGCTTTGATAACACTTTTTGACAACCAATGAGAATAATAGAAAAAAATAAAGAAATACAACATGAGAATTTGTGTGGAAACTTCAAACTGAAGAAAAATCACAAGCTATCAAAGACAAAAAAATTTCGATTATATGAATAATTGTTACAATCAAATAGATTCTCACCTCACTCACAAACCTCAAAATACATGCACATTCTCTCCAAGAATTCCTCACTCACGCCTCTTAGAGAAGAATTTACACCACTTCATTAGAAATGAATTTTGCCTAGAGCTAAAATAATACTTAAAAAACTTTATTGTGGGATAAAAGCGACCACGAAGCAGACTTCTTTATATAGGTTCTCAAGTCTCCTTCCAACTTATATCTAAACAATGTGGGACTAGTGTATTTATATAATTTTCTTAGTTTTCTCCTTTCCTTTTCCTAATTGAAATATAAATTCACTTCCTTGCCACGTTGATATTTCTTATTTAAAATAAGATCTTTCATTTTTGCCAAATTGAAGTAGGACTCTCCTATTTTCAATAAGATTTTTTTTAAGGATTTAGGAATATTTTTACTTATTTATTTACCCCATATTCTAAGAAGGAGCTTTGTGGAATTTGCTGATATATGGGCTAAATCTAAGTGAAAATACAATTTTGACCCAAATTAAGGGGATCTTTGATAAATGATCTTATCTCTAAAAATTTAGACGTTATAACCCTTTTTTCCCTAAATATAATGGGTGAGATTATTTATACCCATAAAAATGTTATTCACACCCAAAATTTTATATAATTATTAAAAATTTTTGAAAATGAATTATTATTGTACACATCTTTCTTAATAGCAAAATACCCTTCTTAACTATTTAAGGTATTCAACAATTAAATCTATACCTAATACAAAAATTATCATATCTAAGTGTTTTTAACATCATTTTAGATTTTTAATTCAAATTTCTAAAGTGTTTATGCTATTTTCTTAGGTTAATGATATGGAGATTAGTTCATGAGTATTTTCCTTGTGCTTTCTTACTACTCCTGCTATTGCCGAAAAAACCCTGAGAGTTTCTTTGTACTTTATGTCTGTACCTGGGACAGGTTATGTGTACATATCAAGTTATGAGAAATTTGGGTGCTGTCAATGTAGTAAATAATATGACAATTAGTTACAGGTATATTAATAAGCAATTAATATAATACTTTATTAATTACTTGAATTAATAACAATGTACAATTAATAATACTATATTAATTGTATTTAATATCTCAATATTAATGACAGGAATTAATTGAAACCACAATTAATTGAACAATAATGAAACAACTAAATTAAATGTCCTACTTCATTAACAATATCATAACATGCTTTAATTAACAACAACATAACATTATTACATGCTTCAATTAATAACATACATTAATTAATAATATATATTAATTAATTAAAAAAATATAAATAAGAGGTTTAAGGAAACAAAATTGACGCTCGTGTGTCACACAATTGCCTTAAAACAGATTCGTCCATCACCAGGATGCTTGAGGTTTTTTAGCGTCTGGCTCCCAAGATATAACAGTTTCAAACAATTTGCAAGCACTTCAAAGATTGCTTCTATCGAACCGAACTTTCAGCCTAAGCTCTATCACTCGGAAAGAAAAGCAGAGAATGGTTAAGGGAGAGAAAGCAGAGAAAGAAGAGTTTGTTTCTCTTGGTATGTTTTTCAAACGAAGGAGGAAGACTCCTTTTATAGGTAAGCAAAAGGGGAGTTACAAACCGGCTCATTAAATCCCATCATAAAGTCATGGGAGGTACAAGCAATAAATCTCACAATTAATCCAAATGTTACAAATCAATTTATGTCAAAAACCGTTACAAATTTATAATCATAATATAAGGAACCATTACAAATTTATGATCATAATGTCAAAAACCAATACGAATTTATGATCATAAATCTTTAAATGTTACAAATTTTAAGTGGCTTTACGGGTGCATATTGAAGAACAATTTCTCATTCAACTATAATGCATTAAATTGTGTTAATAACAAGTTTTTCAAACATTCAAAACTTTATCAGAGATTTCATTTATATTCTGGACATATATGAAAAGAAAAAAAAAAAAGTAGAGATCTTACATAAATTGACAGATTCATTATTTTTGTTGATAATTATTATATATTTTTTTTTAATTTTGAAAGTTTCATCATTTTTGTTGATAGTTATTATATTTTTATTTAATTTTGATAAATAAATTAGGATTTACATTAAGGAAGATGAAGTGAAAGATGAAAGTTTGAAAATGATGATTGAAATATATTATATATCCTAAATAGTAAGTGCTCTGATTATTATGACTTAATTTTTTTTACTTAATTTTACATACTCTTTGGTAATCATTTATTTTTCTAATCTAATTATGAAAAGAGCTATTGAGTTGGTATAAAGAAAATTACTTTTTCAATTTTCTTTCCATCCATGGATTTTAGTAAATCAGTGGTTATCAAAGAGTGTGTGAAATTAAGTCAAAAAAAATAAACCATAATAGCTTAACCCAAAAGTAAATTAGTAAAAGAATATTTTAATAATAATATATATTTTTAAGATATGGATGTTCTAATTATTTTTTTAATGCAAATAGTCTCACTCAAAATTAATATGTATATCTATAACATAAAAGGAATTTAAATTGGTATCCATAAGGTTTGGTGAAAAAAAAAAAAAAGATTTTATAATTTTGACTTAAATTAGGGCTTCGAAGACGGTCTTCTGATTATAAAAAATTGAACCTCTTTTGACGGTCTTCTAATTATAAAAATTATAATTTGACCTACTTTTAAAAAATTTAAATGCCATTACAAGTTAGAAGCTCAACATTGTCTATCTAATTATAATAAGATATCTAATAAAATCTTATAATCATTTTGAAAACTATATTAAGATTTAAAAGAAAAAAAAATATTTTCTCCGTTGACTATAATCTATCTACATTATAAATAAACTAGTCCCTCCTTGGTCTCCGTCTCATCCAATTCAATGTAAGTTCCCTCTTTTCTTTTCTTTTTTTGGTTAACGCATATTTTTAGTTTATTTTTTCTTTATATTTTTTTTCTTTTACAAGGCACAAATAAAAGGTTGTCCGATTTTAGTGTTGCTAATTACTTAGCTAACTAAACACAATTAATTATAAAACTTAACTCATAAACAAAGACTAACTATAGTGATGAAACCTCAAAAACTATGAGTAGTTCTCTAGAATGCGAGCCTCAGTTATCTAAATCCATTCATATAACAAATTCATAAACAAAGACTAACTATAGTGATCAAGCACAGTAAATCTAATCATCAAGTATCATCTAAATCCATTCATATTACAAATTCATAAACAAAGACTAACTATAGTGATGAAGCACAGTAAATCTAGCAAGAACAAAAAACTTCTAGCCATGAGATCCTTGTCCCCAAAAAGAAAAAAAAAATCGACTTCAAATAATCATGTCAAAAAATGCTCTGATAGAAAGCTATCACATGATCCAAGATTCAAATCTCCAGTGAACAGGATTTGGTGAAAATTACAAGTGATGAATCATTTTCTTTCGAATCTCAATATGAAGGTGAAAAATATATAAAAATTTATTTTTTTATACGAAATAATTTAAATATTCCACGTACTAACCTTGCAGGTTTTGATGACTTGCACACTTCAGTCTCGGATTTGAAAGGGAGAAATACAAAATTGCTACACTTGGAGATCAAATTAAAGAAAGCAAAGACTTGTGACCCAAGCGTGTGTAGCAACTTTTGAGGAAAATAAGGCAGAATTTGTGACTTCTATATACAAAGAAGTTTTTCAAGCGTCTGAGCTGGGCTCCTTAAAAAGGATTTGATGGATTTTCTAGACTGCTCAACATCCTTACTTCATGTTTAAGAGCATTTCACCTTGATGTTTTTCTTTTTAGGCTTCAATCCTTTCTTTGTTTTATTTACTTTTTTTATCAAGGAAATAATTTTTGAATTCCAAATCAATAAACAATGTTTGATTCAATGCAAAGTATTCATACCTTGTTATTATTATGGTTAAAAAAAATGAAAAATTTTCCTGAATTTTCTTTTCTTTACTATTCACGAAATACTGTTCATCCAATGTACGATAAGGAGCAGGTTCCTTCACTGAAAATATCTCCTTTATTTGACTTATCATCAAGCTCGAATCCTCAACCAGCTTAATTTTCTTGGCACCCGTCTTTCGTGCAATTATCGATCCAATTATTGCTCTTTCGTATATTTTGCTACTTTGCAATAACACAATAAAATTCTATGATTAGTCATTCTCCTATTAAAGTGCACAAGAAATGAGTAATTGCAGAAATAAATATGCCAAAGGCCATTCTGATAAGGCATTCTACGATTTCACATTCATCTTGACAAAAATTGATCTCCGTAATTCAATGTCAGAGAACCTTCAATTGGAAAAACTTAAACATGCAAAGGTAATTACATACAAAATGAAAGAGGAAAGAAACTTCACAAAGCATTCTGATGGAAATTTCGGCAACATCTAACCAATCCAAGAAATCTTTACGAGTCAAGTGTGGCGGCCGGATAGTCTTGATAGCCAGTGATGCCAGTTATCTTTATCCGCGTATTTGGCTGCAGAATTGGATAAAACAAAGAATTAAGGCATTAACATACCATAGAAAAGAAAAAATTAACTTAATTTTCAGTAACCCATTGTTACTGACAATATTACAAGCATGGGTGTTATAACTCCATGGTATTATGTTGAGTGGTTACAACATTTAACCAAGAGAGAAGCATTTTAACTCCTGAAAACACCTACTAAGGATAATACATCCCACAAGTTGTTTGACTAAAAAAGTGGCAAGGTCTGGTAGAAGTTCTCTGGAAGCAATCCTGAAAGCTCAACAGTAACCTCATGGCTGTGAAGAGGCGCACACATACAGAATGGATGGTAATTCCATTTCAAGAACTATTTAGTTTATTAAAGCCCGTCTAAAAGGCTCTTAGTTTAGAAAGACAAGAGGAGAGAAAGAGATCAGATGAAAAATAAACTTGATGAAAGGCAAAGCCATGGTGGCCACAAAGTGTTTAATGATTATAACTGAATAACAGAAATTCATTTTTTGGCAGTCATTCAAACAGAAATACCATAGCAAGAATGAGTAAACAAAACAAGATATTTGACATATTTGCATTGATGCAATAAGCCCTAAAGTAGTTGGTAATTTACCAACAAAAGATAAAAACAATCATGTAGTACCTGTCGATGACCAATATTTCTCCGATAGTTCTTTTTCTTCTTATACTTGAAGACAACAACTTTTGGATTTAAACCCTGCATTAAAAACACATAAGAGACAAGCAGAGGCAAAAGATCTATCATGGTAAGATGACTAAAGAGAAAAATAAACATTAATGGTAGTTATAACACGAAACATCAGGAGTCAGAATGAAGCAATCTACCTGCTCCTCAACAACTGCATGGACAGCAGCATTTGTCACAACTGGTTTCCCAATGTAGGTAGTTGTTTTTGTTCCCACAAGCAACACCTTGTTCAAAACAATCTGCACAAGGACAAAAATTAAACATTTTCTTTAAGGCAGAGAGCAACAAGCAAAGTAAAAATCAGAGCCAATGCAGACATTACATATAGACATGTGGCGGTTTCTGAAGGCACTACGGAGGCCATATTACCCATATAGGATTGATAAAGTTAAATTAAATTCAAATATCTACTTTTGAACAATGATTAAACAGTGACCATTATTGCAATAAAAAATTTATTTGACAACATTTCAAAGTTCCTCGGCAAAAGCCAAATTAAACCTAGGAAACAATGGAAACTCATAATCAAAGTCATGTCATTGATCAAACTGAAATTTTCATCAGGCTTCATATTTTTCTCCACCTTCAGCCTCCTAAAACACTTCATATATCGCCCTCACAATGGTCCAAGGAAAAATTATAATCCAAATGATATTACAGTTGAACAGAGTAATAAGTTAAAATCACAGAAGTGTTGGCACCTCTTGTAGCTGGAAAAAGGGGCTGGAGTTAGTAACTTGGAAAACCAACAGAACCTCCAAACCATATCCCTTGCAGAATAATGTCTCAAGAATTTATCATTCCATATTACGAAGGAGTAAACTCCCTCGGCAAGAATTCTCCAACCATAGCTCTTGGCATTCTAAGCCACGTGAAAATCACAATGATCTCCCCATTTAACTAAAACTTCTTAAAAGAAAGAATAAAGTATTTATCAAATGTTCTAAATTCACTTTTCTTAATAATATCCAAAGTTTTTTCTTGAAATCACTCTCCATAATTATTCTTCCTCCTTTTACTCCAAATTTTTTGACAGCTAAAGAGAACCTGCATTCCAGGAAACAGTCCAATATATAACTAACCAAGTGATACTAGATTTTACCAACAAATTTTTTACCTTGGAGGTTTTAAGAACATTAATCCATAAAACCAACATCTGCTTGAAAGACTCAGAAAACCAACCCAGTATATCTAGAATTGTAGAACACCTTAAAAATTACAAATTACAGGTGACCAGTACTACCACCGTAAATGAGATATTGAAGACCCTACTGCGTATTTTTCCACACATACTATAAGTTCCCATTTTCTGTGTCTATTACTTTGAATATGTGAAACGATAGCAGGACATCAATGTAAACTATAACCAAGCACAGAATGTAGGACCACCAACCAGTAGGCTTGGTTAATTTCAGTGTTCCATTAGAAGTGAGGATATCATCTCTGTAGAAACTAGCAAAAAATAGGAATAATAATCAAGAATTAAGGAGGAGTGGAATAAAATGAAACACATACCTTATCATTGACACTTGCACCTTTCAGCCTCTGAGTATAAAGATATCGCCCAGGAAAAACAATATATTGGCGAGATCCAATCTAAACAAAACCAAAACACAACCACCCGCAATTTATACACAGTCAGTCCTTAAAAAAATTTCCCATAAAGCACCTGAAGACAAAAGAAATAACATGCAAGAAACCAACATATGTTGCTCTTTGTAACGCTAAAAACATAGAAATATGAATATTCATCTAGGGCAAATGGGGCAATCACAGGAGTAGTTAGGCAACCTCAAAATTACACTAAAAAGGATCAAAACCAAAAATCATCATCAGGGTAGTCACAGATTTTGACTATATACACAAACAACTGAGAAACTACCTCTCAAAATACAAGCTACCAGTAAAGCCACCGACTGGGAAACCAAAATTTATTCCAAAAACCCGAACAGCCACCTCAGTATCCATTTTTCTAACTAGAAAACTCTCCCAAGAACACAATTATACCCCGAATAACCACCTACGAAACTACAAATGAATCAAAACATCCCATAAAATATCTCATTTGTGCACATCGTTATCATTGCACGAGTTACCCATCCGGGCAACCCAACAACAACAACAAAAAACCAATCTAAAATAAGCACAACATGAATTCAAAAACACAAAAAACTATCAAAATAAGCATCTGGGCAACTCTAAAACGGAGAAAGCACAGCAATGCTCTATCTTTTTCTTCTTTTTTCTTTTCTCATAAACTCACCATAACGACAGCAAACACCTCTTCGCGCTTCGGCTCTTCCTTGGGGGCGGATTCCACCGTCTGTTCGGGCTCTGGAGCCGTGTCGGGTTCGAGCTCGATGACGGGCGCTTCGGATTCGGAGAATTTGGGCGTTAACGACAAGGTGGGTCTTGAGTGGAGAAGAGAAGAGGCGATTTTTGGCTTGGAGAGAGAAAGAAGAGGTAGAGAAGGAGCGTTGTGGCTTGGGAAATGCTTAGAGATTTTGCAGTGAGTGGTGAAGGAGGAGCAAAGGGCAAGCGTTGTTGTACAACAGGATGCTGCTGCCATGGCTTTAGTTGAGTGAGTTTTGGGTTTCTAGTGATGTTCTGTAAGTAACTGATACTTATCCTATCTGTTTCCATTTCACTGAAGGGGGACTACTTCCTTGCTTGTCCTGTAACGGTACTGGACCATCGGAGCCCTTGGATTAGCCATGCAGCATTGCGTTTATCTGAAATGACTGATGCGCCCTTATATCTCAATGCGTTCGTCTCAACTTCTGTTTCGAGTTTGTGAGCAACTTTTCTCAACTCGTGTTACACGAATGAATGAATTATTATTATTATTATTATTTTTTTTTTTTTTTTTTACAATTTTGCAGAGGTATTAATGTAAGAAATCGAGGAAAGTTTCTCGATTTAAAGATATTTCAATTAATTAGTAATTGAAATCGGGATTCACTTATCATTAAATTAATTATTAATTTGATACAAATTTTGTAAAGTGAAATTACTAATACTTGATTACATTGACTATTTACAAATTCCTAAATAGTTATAAAATATAAAACATATATAATACTTAATAAAGGGTTAATAAAAACAAACACGTTATTCAGATATTTGTATTCCAGGAAATTCAGTCAAACTCAAATCTATTTAAGTTTTAGACCCAAAAAAAAATACACCCCATTAGCGTTTAAGAGAAATAAACAGATGAAGATGGATAAAGTATATTCAGAATAAATTATTTCTATCTTTCGTGGTAAGGAGAGAGTAGAGACCAGTCAGTAAATTGATTCAAACTGCTACATATCTGAACAAGAACTAAAAGAAACAAAATTAACAACAATATTATCATAAAAAGTTAATGGCCACATGGCTACAAAATCCATTGTATTGATATCTACACTGACAATTATTACATTAGCTCTACTGTTTTTTCTTTCAGTCACACTGATTCTCCTGTGTAAAACATGAGATGTTGCTTCCAATATTATAAAAGCGAATTAGTTTCAATAAATCTCCGTCATCACACGTAAAAACAGAACAGCAGAGATCCTTCCAGCCAAGTAAAAGATTAATGTCAGGAAGCTTACGGATTTTGACAATTTGCATTTCTTTTTACTTTCAGTGATACCATTTCCGCTTTATAAGGAGGATTGCTTCTCAGTCAGTAGTAACTTCAGATGAGACGCTAGCAGCAACTTCAGCAGGATCACTTACTCCAAATGCGTCGGCTATGTTAAAGTTCAAATTATTTCTCATAGTTCTGCTTCTCCCAACTCCTCCATCACCCTTTCTCATCATTGCGGCAAACTCCTCATAATCTATTCTTCCGTCCTGAAAAAAAAAATGCTCAAAATAAGTTAGGAATCATATACAATTAAAGGATTTTCTGTAACAGATTACAAGACATATATTGGCAATTGAATAGCCCCATAAATCAATTCATATTCATCATCAGTCTTGTGCAGCAAATTCACGATTAAAACATGATAAAATCCAAAAGCTATGGCTCGTAGCTTTTTTTTTTTTTTTTTCTTTTTTTCATATGATACCCAAGAATCCCACAGCATTTTTAAGCAGTTCATCGAGTTCCAAACTAGGGACTGTTGACAGTGATAAAAAAGAAAAGCTTGTTCCCATGCATGAAGAAAGGAAACTTTATATCAATTAACATGA
>JANKKC010044450.1:0-14029 GCA_026225755.1 Bursera bipinnata
GCCCCGCCTAGGCCCCCTAGGCCCTAGGCCCCGGGCTGCCGCCCTAGGAGCGCCTAGCGCTTTTTAGTACATTGTTCACAAATTATAAACCATAAGATGATATTAAAATCAATGGTTCAGATTACTCATGAGTCTCCAAACTTTTAATGTAATATTCTGTAATCCTAATTCTCTCTCCAAGCATTAAATGTTTTGTCTCTTCTCTTAATTCTCTTTCATCTCATTTTTATTTTCATATTTCATTTAAAAAAGAATATATGGAATCATAAATTAAATTCTTTATTTTCATTTAAAAAATATATATTGAATTATAAACAATAATTTAAAAAAATAATTTATTTTTAACAAAAGAATATAAAAGAATATATATTCAACAATTAAAAAAATTAACAATCACAAATAAATGATTTTTTAAAAATTATTTATAAATAAAAGAATATAATTCGTGATTGTTGATTTTTTGTTAAAAACTATTTAAGAATTTAATTTATGATTCCATATATTTATTTTAAATGAAAGATGAAAATAAAATGAGATGAAAGAGAATTAGGAAAAGAGAAAAAGTATTTAATGCTTGAAGATAGAATTAGGATTACAGAATATTGCATTAAAAGTTTGGAGGCTCATGAATAATCTGAACCATTGATTTTAATATCATCTAATGGTTTATAATTTATGTACAAATTTGTGTTTAAATTTGTGTCTCCGGATCCTACCCCATAAATTATATTCAAGAAAACACACAATTAGCAGAACTCTCTCTCTCTCTCTCTATATATATATATATACACATAATTTGTATACAAAATATATAGTATGATAAGAATAAATGCTCTCATAACAATATATAATCCAAGAATAAGAATACATATAACATGATAGATAATAATAAAATCAAAATACTCTCTGAGCATAATAGATTCTAAAAGAAACTAAAACAAAATATTATTGTATATATTTCATAAACCTTAATTAGATTGAAACTATCATTTTGTGAAACCTTTAAGGGTAGTTCTCATGCTAACTTTATACGCTACTAAATACTAATTGGTCGGGTAATCTTCCATCGGAGTTTGCTAAAAAGGATTTTTAGCATGACTTTGTATAGTGTTTTTATTTTTATTTTTACTTTTTGTACATTAAAGGTTATGGTTCTACATGTTCCCCTTCTTGTTTGTCTCCATGTTTTCTTAAAAAATGTGGTGTCCACAGGTGATGTTTATCCAAAAAAAAAAAATATATATATATATATATATTACTTTGATGACATCTAAGATTCTTTGGAATAATGTTGTTGTGTAATCAAAGAGAATTAGAGGAGAAAAGAGAAGAGAAACGTATAAAATTATAGTGGTTCGGTAATCTGCCTACGTCAACTGGTAAAGGCAAAGTAAAATCCACTATTAAAATTAGGGTTATATCAATGGATTTATATAATATATCATAGTTTCAAAAATACCCTTACAATACCGTAGCGCTTCAACAACTGGTCACCTTCCACAGATGTATGACGTATAAGCCATATCATCAACAAATGTTATATCTCACATTGAGTAAAACTTTAACCTTCTTACTAAGATTAATATATTATTGTTCTCATGAATTATGGTTAATATTAGGTATATAAATAATGATTTCAAAAAAAGCTAATGCAACTTTATGGCAAGGTAGAGTAAGTCTATCGATTAATAGTTTCTTAATTCCCTCCAAAGGAGCCGATCTAATTCAATTAATTAAGGCCGTGCTGAGACAACAATGTTAGAGGAAGAAGAATCAAGCCTCTAGTTTTGTTTGTCAAAAAAAAAAAAAAAAAATCACGAACATCTTAACGTTTGCTTAATATGTGGAAGAGGGAAGAATTGTAACCTCACATTCCCTTAAAAGAATTATATGGAGAACAAAGATATAGCAAGAACAACATTAGAGATTTATTCATACAAGTTCAGTTATCACTGTTATCAAAGTACAACCATCATAGACCAAACTTTTCTTGGTAAGATATATATATGATAATGTGATCATCATTTCTTGGCGCAAGTGTTTGAGCAGGAATCGACGCAGCCTCCTACTTTTTCTTCAGCTGACAAACAAATACAACCAAATTATTATAAATTCTTCTGAATAGAGAGAGAGAAGAGAAAGAGAATTTAAGATTTGATTACCAGGGTCAGCTTTGGTGCTGAATTTGCTGCACAAGGTGGTTGTACAGCCAAGCTTGCAGAAATGTTTTGTGTCTAGCGGAGATTGTAAGTTTAGAGTGATGCAGAATTTTAAGCAATCGGCTATACATACAGAAACAGGTAAGAAAAGAGCATTTTTAAAATTGAAGCAAGATTTATAACATGATTCGAAAGCCGAGCCTGTTGATTGCCCAGTAAGAAGCCCAAACACCAAAGCAACTATCAAAACTAACTCAAGTCTGCGTTTAGTTTTCTCCATTTTCTTCCTCTATATATGCAAGAAAAAGATTTTTGATAAGGCAAGCCCTATATATAATTTGAGAAAGCATCTCAGCTCTCCAAGCAAGGTTTATATAGGGCTTCTCATGACAATTCTAAGAGGCTGGTTGATCAGTATTTGTTACCAGTTGTTTATTTTTATTGAGAAACTAATTTATGAAATAAAAACGATTAACTTTATAAAGAAATGAAAACATGTTTGATATAGTAAACTTTGAGAACTAGTGTTGAGAATAAAATAAAGATGCTTAAGAATTTTGTGCATTTTATATCTTTAATTTTTTAAAACGTCGAATCCATTTTTAATCATTTTCAGATTTATAAAATGGAACACAATAATTCTAGAAACAATATTCTGACATGAAAGAGCATAAAATTTCAACCAATGTGTTTATATAATCGTTTACATTATTTAAATAATTTAACTTGGAAAATTTTAATATTTTCAGGCTCGAGGATGGGTATTCTCGCTAACAAAGCTAAGAGAATCCGAAAACTAAAGATGATTTAACAACCAGTACTAGTACAGTATCTACATGTGAAAATAATTAGTAAGGTACTGAAGCTTTCACGGTTGTTCATTCATTCATATGTGTGATTGCCTAGGATGACCTATAAAACAATAAAAACAATTTCCTTACTACTTATGCTATCATTTTAAAAAATGATCTTTGTATAAATATAAAAACTATAAAACGTACATTCAATGTATTTTATAGATTAAGGACTGAACTAGCATTAGTGATTCAGGTTTATAGCAACATGTGAAGAAAGTATGGAATTATAATGTACTAATGTCTAATTGACTAATAATTAATACTGTTCGCTTCTTTCTCTTTGAATTAATTAAGAATTGAATTAATCTTACACGTATAATTTTAATAGTATTTATTGCAGCTAACAAAGACTAATTTAACCTTACACCATTTGATTTACTAACAAAATCTCTTTAACTGAAGATCTGATAAAATATTTTTTAAAAACTTAAGGATGACGGAAAAGAAAAAGAAAAAAATCCCATATAAGTGATATTAAGGTAAAGGGTATGGATGATTGATGATAATTGCTCAAAACAAAATACCCTCATAACAATAAAATAAGTACAAAAATAAAACATTTTCATAATCGGATATATAATATTACAACAAATACTCTCATAACAGAATATATTCTAAAAACAATTAAATTACGAAAATAAAACATTTTCATAATAGGATATGTATTTTTTTTTTCGCTTATACATTTCATAAATCTTAGGTTGAAACTATCATTTTGTGAAATTTAGGGTAAGTCCTTATGCCGACTTCGTTCAGTAATAATTGGTGGGATAATCATCCTCTAGAGCTTGCTAAGGATTTTGAGCCTCACTGGGGGTCTTCCTTTGTTTTAGATTTTGTTGATTATGCTCTGATTGATCATTCATTTGTCTGGCATAGTTTCTTTTTCTTTTCCCTTAATTATACAATAAGGAGTAAGGTGATCTACATTTTCCCCTTTAACTTCTTATTTGTCTCTTTGTTTTCTTATTAATAAATTTTTTATCCGGTTGAGGTTTGTTAAAAAAAATAATCATAACAATAAAATCTCATTAATTTTTTTAACGTTTTCTTAATATATAGAAGAGAAAGAATTATCATTTTGTGAATGATTCAACAAGAAGAAGTATATATTTTTACCCTTATACGAAACAAAAATGCACTTTGCATAATTTATATTTTTGGTTTGTCATTTATTTCCTCGAATCAACAGTTATTTCCTATAAAAATACAATTATATATCACAGAATAACAGTAATTAATTTTCTTTGTAAGATTGTGATCAATGCTTGGTGAAAGTGTTGGAGCAGGAATCCACACAGCGTTCCACTTTCTTCGCAGCTGACAAATTAACACATGAAAACAAATTATTATTTCCGAATATTTAGAGAGATTGAGAGAGACATATAATGAATAACTTAAAAAAATGGCTGTGGATTGGCCAACAAGAAGCCCGGCCCATCACAAACCAAACCGTCAAAACTGACGGAATTGCTTTTATTTATATACCTCAAAAAACTGTTTTGAGAAACAAAATAAAGATAAAATGATCCTCACCTCCTCTAAGGTTCTATAAAATGACAGTTCCATTTTTTAATTTTAGTAGAATGACAATTTCTCTGACTTTTTACTATTCTGTAACCTGGCCTTCAATAAACAAATGTTCAAATTTGGTCTATAACTAGAGTAGTCGAAAATATAGCTCGAAAGGCGATCATAGTAGGAAAAACTGAAATCAAAGGACAGAAAAGAAAATTTCAAGAAGCTTATGTATATTTTCTGAACTTCGAAAGACAAGAAACCTTAAAGAAGAAAATTATTATTTATGCTTGAATAAGGCCTGTGCACCCACAAACTCTCTTGATACGTAATTTCTCCCACTCCATACTTTTGCAAGTTCGTACTCAATTGCATTTATGACTATTAGATTGTGTGGATACCAACAACGGTGACAATATTATATTGATTTCACTAATCACTAGTGTGATTATAAAGATTTTTTTTTTCAATTGCGAATATTTTGAATAATCAACCATGTAATCATATGATAAATTAGTTAATAGATAAACAATAACTTGATTAAAAATTTAAATATTTATTAATGATAATAAATTTTAAAACAAATTTTGTGATGATAAAAATATTAGTTTTTATGTCAAATATATAGTATAATATTCACAATTATAAATATGTACTAAATAAAAATTTAATATATAAAAAGAAACTAATCAGATGATAAGAATGTAATTATAAGAATTTGTTATCTGGTATTTTAGGCTGCAAGTCATCAAATTATAAAGCCAATATATAGAATAAAAAATAGTAGTCCTGCACGAGTTATTGGCCTAGTACACAGGTTGATAACATATTTTTCTACACAAAGAAATTGAGAGGGTTCTACTTAAGTTATAGGTGACGATATGAATGAAAAACTTCTCTTGACTTGTTGCTTAATACTAGAGCAACAAATCAACTCACAATTTTGTGGAGCTTAAAAGTGTAATACGTGTGAGATCAGGTTG
The DNA here is from genome assembly GCA_026225755.1 of Bursera bipinnata. Classification (NCBI taxonomy): domain Eukaryota; kingdom Viridiplantae; phylum Streptophyta; class Magnoliopsida; order Sapindales; family Burseraceae; genus Bursera; species Bursera bipinnata. The sequence continues at coordinate 5,518 of JANKKC010044450.1, forward strand.
AACTTGTTTGAGTTCAATACTTTTCTGCTCATAATATGGGAGTTAAAATGATCTAACGAATTTTTTGATATTAATTGAAAAAAAAAAACAGTTATGTTTGACCTACTTATAAGATTATATATGTTATATTCTTGTATGTGAGAAAATGTATTGAGAATTAAATACTATAACTAGGTCCACAATTATAAATGTAAGATTTTTGGTAAACTGTTTTCTTAACATATTTTCGTTGACTTCAATAATATTCAGAGTTTACTTAGGATGAGCTGATGTCGAATGTGATGTCTTACATTACTCCAAAAAATTATCTTTTGAGTAATTTTTATATTGATATCACATTTCAGAAAAATTGGTGATTCCTCCAACAAATTAATTAATGGTTGTGATAGATGTAACGCCTATTCATAACCATGTCCTAATCTCATTTATTGATGAGTTGCTTTATAGCACAGATTTCAATAATCAAATGCATTCAATGGCATATATAAAGTGATCAAGAAACAAGGGACAGTTTTCCTTTTGGCTAACAAATATGTTTATTAACTGAACAGAAAGTTACAAAGATGTAGCCAAATATTACAAGATTTTATTCATTAATTGTGATAATAACACAATATTGTCAGACAGACTAAAAACAGTAATTCTTCTTGGTTAGTTTGTGATCACTTGTTGGTGCAAGTCTTTGAGCATGAATCCACACAGCCTTCCACTTTCTCTTCAGCTGATCAAAATAAAAGCAAATTATGAGTTCTTTTATCTAGTGTTTTATATTTAGATGTGAGTGTGTATCAGAGAGATTGAGATTAAGTTACCAGGTTCCTCTTTTGTGCTAATATTGGTGCACAAGGAGGTAGCACAGCCAAGGTTGCAGAAGTATTGAGTCTCTGAGGAGTTCTGAAAGAGACAGTCTTTTAAGCACTTGAATGCACAGAGAAAAACAGGTTTATGAGGTGTTAGAATACAATCAATGAAGCAAGACTTGTAGCAATGCCGGAAAGAGGCTGAAGACTGCCCAACAAGCAGCCCTAACACCAGACAAATGATCATAAATGACTGAGAAACTCTACTTCTCTCCATTTTCATTCCTCTTGTATATGCAAGAGAATGATGTAACAAGCTAATTAATTAAGTTAATTGATAGCTTGCCAGCATGCATATTAAGGTCCGAGAAAGCTTTATATAGGACTTTTCTTGGTAGGTAATTTCTACTTTCTATACAGTGGAAATTGTATTAAGTGGAGAAGATTTGTTGAGGCAGATTACATATATTAATTGTAACCAACTATAGAGATAATTTAATTGAGAATCCCTCAATATTAAATTAAGAAAAGATATCAACCACATTGTTTATTAGTGAAATTAATCAAGGATGCAAGCATAAAATTTTTCTCGACTGGGTTAGACAAAGTATTTATGTACTTTTAAGAATCTTGATAATTATAATTAATGTTTTTATATAATTTCTTTTATATTAGTTGTGAATGGTAAGTTTTCATATAAGTATCAGTTAATTTCACATAATAATTTCTAAAATATTTTGTATCTCTAACTATGATTATAAGAGTAATGTTATGGATATAAATTTTGTATTCTAAGTGTGAGGTAACATCATGTAAATTGTTAGATGGACTTATCAGTATTTATTATTTTGATTTTCATATATTCACGTTACCACTCACATGATGCCACATTAATTGGGATACAAGCTTTATACCCATAGTATTACACTAATTATAATTATATACAAGCTTTATACCTATAGTATTACACTAATTATAATTATATAGTAAGGCATAAGTCCAAAATATACAAATTAAATTATATTCCATATATAATTTTTTTCACCAAATCTAGACTAGATTACAAGGAAATTTATGAGAAAGCTTAGTAGTATTTGATATATTGATTATTATTTTTCTAAAATTATTAGTATTATTCTCTATATATATATTTTTTCAAAATCTTGGCTGTGCTACAACCTAGCCAAGCCACCTCCCTCCGCCCCTGTTAATTGATAAGCTACTGTGCAATCATTTTTCAAATTTATCCAAATTCATTCAATTAAAATTTATTTGTATAAGTGAAAGTGGACCAACAAATCTATTTGTAAGAACTACAAGAGGCTTGTAAGGTCTAATCTTTACGGAAATATATGTTAGAATCATACATCTAAAAGGATCTACAACGTTAAATACTACATTTAGACCCAAAACTATACATAGGTTTAGTGTTTTATTCGTTTGTTTTTGTCAATTCAAATAATATTGGACTTTGAATGTGGTGACCTGGAACCCCTCATACAAGAATCTTGTAGGGCAACTGTGTAAATGAGTTAAAATAAAAAGAAAATCATGCAGAAATCCATGTTATACATTACATAAAGTATAAATGTTGATACAAATATTCATAAATCTTTTATACAATGTTTGAAATACATGCATAATGCATGTAATAGGTCCATTCTACTTTTCAGAAGTTTCTAAGTGAGCTCCGGAACATCCTCACTCTATGTCTGACCCTGACCTCTGGTACCTGTGGAAGGAGAAGGGGTGAGCAAACACAACCCAGTAGGAAATCTCAACATACGCAAAACTATAACATTTCAATCAGAAGCATAAAATGGGGAAAAATAAATAGTCACACAAGATCCCACATTTATTGACCTCCCGCATGATTCACGAAACTTCTTTAAATAACCGTCTATTCTCACTCGTGGATCCCGTTCACACAGTTGGACTATCCAGAGATATCTCAAGTATCCATTAGGTTTCCTGTACACCAACCAAGACAATCCAAATACTACTTGGGTCCTGCTCACAAGCTAGACTACCCATATACTAAGTAGATCTCCACACACTAAGCAAGGCTATCCACCGATCACTCGAATCCTACACACTAGTTAGGCCATCCAGGGCCATCAGCGCACTCCATGGATTCCTGCACACCAAGCAAGGTCAATCTAAGGTTTGCTCCATCATTCCACATCTTAGATTCACCTCTCACATACACTCACGGTTATGCGTAGTCTCAATCTAGAACGATAAATGCTCTAAGACCATTACGTGGATGCAATTAGCATGTCCAACCACTCACAAGCACCCAACAACCAAGCTCAATCCATGTCGAAACCCATGAATATCACGTGACCCAAAACCCTCCCATGGGTAATAGCCTCATATTTCTACTTTCCTAGTTTCAAAGTACGATAAATCTCTACAAATTCCTTATTAAATCCATATTCAGGTTCGATCTAACAACCACAAGTGAAAATGGGCTAAATTCCATAAAACCCTAACCCACATTCATGCAATAAATTGATTAAAATAGAATAGAGATGAGTAAAAGAGGATTCCCTACCTCGGATTATCGATTCACGGAAGACTCAGAGCTTTCTCTTTTTCTCTTTTCTTTCTTCCTTCTCATGCCCTGTCTCATAAAAATGAGGAAGGGGGCTGGTTTTATTGAAAAATTAGGGATTTGGGACGCATTGGGTATTTTGAAATCTTTAATTCCATGAAATCTCGTTTCAGCGCCGCAGCGTAGATTTCGTGCCTCAGTGAGAAACGGTGCTTCGACATAGAACCAGTTTCACGCCTTGGCGTGAAACAGTACCTCGACATAAACCAGTTTCACACCCCAGCACGAACCCTCTATCTGGAAGAAAAATGTTCTGAATCTGGAAATTCATAAATATGAAAGTTGTAGATCTTTCTTTTAGCTTTCCAACATCACCTGAATCATCTTATTTCGATATTGGACGAAAAAGTTATGCCCAAAATACTAAGAGGTGTTTCTACAGAAAAATTTACACAACTTGTTGAATTGTTTTCTCTTTTTCTTTGCATCTTGCCTTCTCTATTGCTTGATTGTTTTTCACTCATAATTCCAACTTACATATTTTATATTAACATATAAAATGGCCAAAATTTTACTATTCACAAAAAGTTTTACTGTTACAAATTTTGCGGGTTACCATATTGAATCTAAATTTAATTTAAGTTAGTTTATGAGTGGATACTGTATATCTAGCAAAGCTATCTACTAAATAAGAGCAATACAACAGATAAAATCAATTATATAATCCAACCCATGCAACCTCGCATGACATAAATTCATTGGACTAGTAAAAATGAAAAATAAATGAACGAATTTTATTAAATTATGTGGTAATCATCTATCCACTGATTTTTTGTTACATCAGATTGTATGAATTAAATTGTATGACTTGATTGTGTAGAATTATTGACCAAATAAGTATGTCTCTAGCACCACTTACACTTAGGACTAGTCGATATCAAATTTGATATCTTACATTACTCCAATAAACTATATTTGTGTGACTTTTTTAGGGGTTAATATCACTAACTATCCTTATAGTTAGACTTCTTGAAACTTGGAAAGCAACCATACCATTTTGATTAAAAAAAAGCCCTCTAAAGCTACACAAAATAATCAATTATCAGATTTGTCAGCGAACAAACTAACAAAATTTTGAAAAAAAACATTGTTACCTTTTTTTTAATATAAATAATACATAAACCAATTTAAAAGAAAACCTTAATCCTAAATTAACATAAACCCTTATTCCTCATCCAATTAGAATCCTAATTCCCAATTTAAGTAACCTAGAAGAATGAAGCCCCCAAATTTCAATTTCTAGCTCCATTGTCACCGAAGTACCAACCTCTCATCATTGCTGATATGTGATATCCCACATCGCTTGGGAATGATAAGTTTGGATAAGTTAAATACCATGTGAGCTCCTTAAACTGTTAGAGGTATTTTGGGTTACAAAGCCCAATAACAAAACCGTGACGGGCTGTGTATCTAAAGCGGATAATATCTGATAGTGGACCGGGGTGTTACAGAATGGTATCAGAGCCCATCCCAATTGGAAATGTGTGGATGTTCAAAGTACCTCAAAGGATGATGGGCCAACGAGAATGTTGGGCCTAAAAGGAGAGGTGAATGTGACATCCCACATCGCTTAGGAAGGAGGATAGGCCAACGAGGACATTGAGCCTAAAAGGAGAGGTGAATGTGACATCCCACATCGCTTGGGAATGATAAGTTTGGATAAGTTAAATACCTTATGAGCTCCTTAAACTGTTAGAGGCCTTTTGGGTTGCAAAGCCCAATAACAAAATTATTACGGATTGTGTGTCCAAAGCAGACAATATCTGACAGTGGGCCGGGGTGTTGCATGATGGGTCGATATATGGTTGTGTGGTGGTTTACTTTTGGGTGGAATAATAGCCGGTGAGGCAACACCATGGTTGTACTTTGGTAGCATTTTATGTTGTTGGGTTGTTATTATTATTATTATTATGGAATAGGGTATTGTTTTGGTACTATTGCTAGGTTGTATTCAACTGTCGGGGTCTTTCTGGAAGTTCTCAAGCTTTTAAGTTGTTTTCCACTGCAAATCTATTTTAATTGTTTAGTTTAAAGAATTTGATATGTAATAGTAGGTGTTTTGTATAAAATCCCTGTTTTATTCTCCTTCATTAATCAGTTCACTAACTGAAATTATCTGATCGTTTTTGTGTAAAATTAGGTTTTTTTTTTAAAAAGAAATTCTCAAAATATCATATAAGTGTCCATAAACCAAACCTTAAGGATAGCTTTTGATTACTGCTTTATATTGATATTACATTTTAGAAAAATTATTATTCCTCATAAAAATAATGATTTTGATAGATGTAACATCTATTTGTTAAATTTTTACCATACATACATATATACATACATTGAAAAGTTTTAATTTTGGTAACGAATGTGGATAAATTAAAAACAATTTACAAATAGCCAAAGATTACTACAGATTTTATTATTTATTGATTCTGATAATATATAATACGAAATTGTCACACAGACTACACGTTGATAGTTCTTGGTTAATTTATGATCACTTTTTGGTGCAAGTCTTGAAGCATGAATCCACACAGCCTTCAACTTTCTCTTCAGCTGTTCAAAATAAAAGCAAGTTATGAGTACCTATGAGTTCCTTTATCAAGTGTTTTATGAATTTGTTATGTGTGAGAGAGAGACCGAGACTAAGTACTTACCAGGTTTGTCTTTGGTGCTAATGTTGGTGCACAAGGAGGTAGCACAGCCAAGCTTGCAGAAATATTGAGTCTCTGAGGAGTTTTGGAAGAAACAGCGTTTTATGCACCTGGCTGCGCATGGAAAAATAGATTTGTGAAGTCTTTCAACACAATCTACGAAGCAAGAATTGTAGCAGTCCTTGTAATTGGCTGAAGACTGCCCAACAAGCAGCCCCAACACCAGAAAAGCCATCATAAGCGACTGAACTCTACTTTTCTCCATTTTCATTTCTCTTGTGTATGCAAGAGGATATTGATGTGACAAGCTAATTGGTAGGTTTATACTTTCTGTAAAGTGGACATTGAATTAAGTGGGGAAGATTTGTTAAGGCAGATTACTTGTATAATGCAATCAAATCGAGAGAATTTAATTGGGAATACTAAAAAAAGAAAAGATATATATTGACCACCGTATTTATTAGTGAAATTAATTACCAAGCTACTGAGCTCTCATTGTTCAAAGTCATTCATTTGTTCTATTGCCCGGGATGACCTGTAAAACAATAAAAGAGTGGACCATCTAATTAATGCTTACTCAAAAAATTGGAAAAAATTAATTTTCAACCTAGTTGACTCAGGCAGGGATGTGTAACTGATCTTGTAACCTATAGATAAATGACCAATTGACATTTGGAGGCTTCTATTTGTTAGAGACGTTACATTGCTGATGTATTAATTAGATGCATTTAATTATATCATAAATTCAACGAAATAAACAAAATGGTGTTTAGCTAGATTTAAAGAGATTCAAAGTAATTTTAATATCTAAGAGGTTTCGAAACTGATCACACTCTGTCTTGTTTTTCTTTCTAAACCATAGTTCTCTTCTTTAAATGGAGAACACTACAGAGTCATGGGAACCATCGACACCTTCACTTCTATATATAGAAATAGAGATAGAAACAAATAGATTATAGTTAAAAATATTTTATTCCCTCTTTCTGTGATGATATATTGAAAATTTGTTCCGGGTGAAATTTTTGGATTTGAATCTTGCTAGTGTACATGCAAGGAGGCTTGTGCTTGTGTTTGGCAATGAGAAATTGATCCAGCTACAACGAGTTAAAGAGAATTTAATAATTTGGTTGGCTTAGCTTGGTACTGGTGGATGGTTTGACTTGCTGTTATCTGTTTGTTAATGAATTTTCAACAATATTTATCCAATTTTTGTATCTTAAATAATGTTTCATTTGCATATATACATGATAATTCATAATGAATTAAGATATATTTATTTTACTATTTACATAATGTCACATCAGTGTGGGGATACAAAATTGAGATACACACTTTATGGCCACATGTAATAACTAAATTTTTAGAAATCAAATTTGGATAACTATGATTTCTACAACCTAGATGATGATATAAATGAATCTTAGAGATCTAATTAAGCATGTGAATTTGTTTTTCTTTGACATTGTGCAATCCATAACTTAATTAAAAAATTTCATTACATTACAAAAGCAAAACAAATTCATATTTTCAACCTCACATGATACAAAGGACAAGATTTAGACAAACATCCTAAATTAGTTGATTAATTTTAATAGAGTTAGGGGCGCACAAGCAATGTCTTTGCGCACGTATGTGATTCGCCAAGCTGGGGTAAACAAAGCCGTTTGGCCCTATCAGATTAAAATTACACGCCATTGAGGTTTAGGTTAACTAACCTTTAGATTGGATGTTTCCAAAACTAAACTTTGATCTCTATATAACATTAAAACTCTTGAAATTAATTAATTATCTAACTGAGTTAGCCTAAACTTCAAAGTTATCTATGTCAATTCCCAATTATGATCTGAGACAAATTTTAAACTCCCATTGTATTCCTTTACACAATCAAAATGAATTGAACTGTTTTTTTCTCAGTTTTCTTAATTTCCTTTTCTATGCAAGGGAAGATATATATAAAATGTAGTTGCGGATAAAAGATCAAGAGGTTATTCGATTTCGGAAAATGAAAGAAGATTTATATTTGATATTGACTGAAGAATCAGAGATAAAAATTAAGAAACCATCTTAGTTTTCTCCTAATAAATATATAAGGATTTTTGAAATATTGTCGCAGTAACAGAGGACCTGAATCCTCTCTTATGATTAAGATTTTACCTAATTAGCAAATTTATATTTATAATCAATTATATTTGATAGTTAATAAAAAGTATTATAATAAAAGAATGTGTCTTTACTATATTTAAGAGAAGATTGTAACTCATGTATATTATATAAAAATAGAGAAAGTCTATAAATTATTTTGCTTTGGGAGATGAGCGGTAATATGTGTTTAAACATTTGTTTTTAACTGTAAAATGCATATAAAAAGTATTATATATACATTAATTTTTAAGGTTATTCAGATGTTAAAAAAATTATAGAATTGCATATATATATATATATATATA
>JANKKC010044451.1:0-16970 GCA_026225755.1 Bursera bipinnata
AATATATTCAATAATAAAATTATGTTATATGGATCGTATAAACTTTTATATGTATAGTTATTATTAAAGGAGTAAAAATTAAATGATGTACAGTAATTTCATTTTATTATTTAAAAAGTTAAATTTATTAATAAAAAATATTTCTTAAAATAGTAAAACGATATTTAAAATAGTTAAAGTTGTTATTCCTTATTGTTTGGCAACTTCCATTATCTCTCTTACGTCTTAAAAAGTCATCATCAACTCTCTTGACGCAAGCAGACTCTCCTGGTCACAAAGAAAATAAGGAAAAATTAATAAAATTATAGTTAACATGTTTTTTAAAAAGAACAAAAAAAAAAAAANAAAATTAATAAAATTATAGTTAACATGTTTTTTTAAAAAGAACAAAAAAAAAAAAACAACAGTCTTAAATAATAATAATAATAATAAAATATTTATTAACAAAACCATCAAACGCAGGACACACCAATTTATACTCCTTCACATATTGAATTTAAGGTTAAAAGGATATTAGTGTATGTCAATTTAGAGTTCTTCACATATTAAATTTAAAGTTAAAGGATATTATTACATGTTTATAAAATCTTACGATTGAATGGTTGTTAATGAAAATATAAGGATGTTACTGTAATCATCCCTTGATATTTTAAGGTTGTTGGACTTATTGTCTGTTGTAGTCGATACCTTATAAGTTAGAAATGTCAAAGCTAAACCAAATATCAATAGAACCCAAAGGTTTGGTAATCTGGTTAAGTACCATTTAACTTATACCAAATTGCTGATAATGAAAAAGAAAATGTATGAAAAAATAAAAATAAAAAGTCACTCAATTAAAGAAAATGTATACCATCCATCCAACCAGAGCACCCCGATCGTGTGCCAAACAACTTTAAAAGAAAATTGAGTTTACCCAACCACCCAAGTGTACTTGGGCTCCAGCCTTATCAATTGGCCCGCTGGCACCTACAACTGGGGTAGGCTTCGTTCAACTGTTCGAGGCCTTCACTCCTTCCATTGCTGTTGGCTTGATGTGGATGTGTTAACAGCTAAGTAGAGTTAATGAGCATGGTGACCAACAATAATTTGTGCTTTCTTCCCTTTTTAAAGTTGGAGTCAATGGGATAATTAAGTACAATTTTTATTGCCTTTCTTTTCAAAACTTTACAATATATGCGGTACCGTATTAGGAAGAATTATATAAATAGATCCAATTTAAGAAACACATTTAAAAATTACTGTAAATTTTTTAAATCTATTAAACTTTTAATATTCGATACATGATAATTACATGTATCATCAGATATTGTTGATCTCTAAAGCTCAATATTTAATGAGTTAAAAAATAACTATAAAATGTTAAAAACTAAATACTGATAACAAAAATAGATAAGTATTTGATTGTCCATCTTTTTATAACACAATCATGATATATAAATTTTTTAAGAAATAATCCATTTTTCATCTCAAACTCCCTAATTTGGGTCATTGTTGTAATTTTCCCAAAAGTTTATTATAATGTATCTAATATCACAAGCTTCATTTTACAACTTTTATAACTTAGCATAATTTTCATTCTGAATTTTGTACCTATGATACTAAACAATGTTTGAATAATTAATAAATTTGCAGAATCACACAAATATACATAATATACTAAGTCTCACACACACATGTATAAAAATATATAATTTAGTAGATACAAGACAAAAATAATGAAAGCCCTTTCAACTCAAAAGAAACTTGAAGCTCTGTTTTGACCAACCTTCTAGCCATAATAAGGCAACCTGAAGACATGAAAGAGTGGTAGATACTTATCAAGCGCTACTACTACTAAACATGATAAAGGAAAAAACGTGTTTAAGTATATTTTTTTAAATAAATAGACGTATGACAATCAATATGATTTATTCTTATTGGTTGAGATTCATAACATACTACAAGATTTTAGCAAGTTGACGGTGACAACATCTACAAGATTACGACATGTATTCATCAACATATGACTAATATTTTAAGATATGTGCAAACTTTTTTATAAATAGAACATCCCTTCAATGTGAGAGGATTGGGAGATTATTTTGTAACGTGAGATTAAATTCTAATTATTTTTAAATATAAGCCGCTTAACATAAAATAAGAGCAACTTCATTGTCTAATAGTTTTACTAATTTGATCATAAGATGATCAACGTTGATGAGACGATTAACAGTTTTTCATATTGTTTTTGTTTTGTAATTAGTAGTGGTTTGAAATCAGAAGAAGTAACTGATTGACATTTTTGCATATTGCTTTTGTTTTATAATTATTAAGAGTTCGAAGCCAGAGAAAGGAAACCCATAATTGTTGAATAGCAGATTGAGCCGAAATCCACAGCCATGAGCCACCCATCCATTTTAACAATCCAGAAGAAATTTGAGATTCCACATGTCTAGCAAACATTGTTGTAGATTTATTGCATCAATGTATAATATTTTTAAATCATAAATAAAAGTATTGATTTTTGACTTCTTTATTGTTTTTAGTAAGAAGATAAATTATTTTACTTAATACACTAGTTTTTAAATTTGGTATCTTTATAACGGTTTATCGTGTTAAGTCATGATTTGTATTGACTAATTTGATGTCAAATATTAGTTAAAAATATTATATATTTATTTACGAGTTGAAATTTAATCAATGATCAAATGTGTCTGCACGTGGGAAATTGTGGCGTCAGTTGGAGTCTAAATATAAACTTGTTAAGCCTTCTTAGTTTTTACTTATTTAGTGATTGATCAAAATAGAAAAGAAAGTTCGTTCAAAATTATAAAATATGTCACCGCTTGTTTTACTCCTCTGTTGGTTGATAAAAAAAATAGTGACTTCATTTAAAATTATGAGATTTGCCGTTAGGTGACTTTATAATGTGATGTTTTTTAGGTACGATAAAAGGTACAGTATATATATTTTTGATAATTTGATTAAATTTTTAATTCCATATTAAGTTCATATATTCACCCCCTCTTGGTGACTTAGCTTCTGGATACGTTTTCTCAATTTGACTAAGATTACTGGGTCAACTAACCTTCCAATTTGAATACTGATATCATCCTCCCACAATAAGCAATCACAAATTAGATCAAAATATATCTTATCTCAATAATTTTAAGTTAATTGTCCACGTCATAAATATCCTGCAAAGTACCAGACAAATGGATGACGTTAATGCGATTGAATCGAGGTACAATATACATACAGGGTCAGTATATATATATATATATTTTAAAAGAAGGATGTGAAGAAAATTAATTTTTAATTGACGGAAGACAAAATACACACGAAAACGACATCGTGTACGTCCCTCAAACCGGCACGTGCGGTGGTATTAACGGCCGGAGACCTTCTTTCGCACGCCACAGGGCGGATCCAAACTATATCTTCAAACACTAAAACCTCTTTAAAAACACTTCACTTCACCAACAACCTTGACAACAACTACGGACAATACAATTGTCTCCGCTTCTCCAAGTCCTGCTTCGCAGTTGGCTTATCACTATCGTCATTTAAGAATAACCTAATTCTTGATGGGGAAAGGCGCCGGCTGTGTCCCAAGCAAGAAGAAACACCTTTCCGCCAGAACTGATAATTCCCGGAACGACCACGCCGACGCCCCGCCTCCGATCCCAATCCCCGAACAAATGTCAGAAATTAACGTTGACGAATCTGCCGTTGCGACAATATCGCAGCGAGAAGTCGCAAAATTGAAGATATTTATCGTTTTCTATTCGATGTACGGCCACGTGGAGAAGCTGGCCAGGAGAATGAAGAAAGGCGTGGACGGCGTGGAAGGCGTGGAAGGGGTGTTGTTTCGGGTGCCGGAGACGTTGACGAAAGAGGTGTTGGAGCACATGAATGCGCCCGTGAAGAATGAGGGGATTCCGGAGATTTCGACGGCGGAGCTGGTGGGGGCCGACGGATTTTTGTTCGGGTTCCCTACGAGATACGGGTGTATGGCGGCGCAAATGAAAGCTTTTTTTGACTCCACCGGACAGTTGTGGAAGGAAGGGAAACTTGCGGGGAAACCAGCAGGTTTTTTTGTGAGTACCGGCACTCAAGGTGGCGGCCAGGAAACCACCGCGTAAGCCTTTTATAATTTTAACGTATAAATATTTTTGGATTTAAAATATAGAAATTAATTATATCTATTTATTGTATTTCATTTCTGCCAATTTCAATTACGATATTATTTACAAATTAGACATAGATATTGGTATTGTATATAATTTATAGTTTATATTATTAGAATTTAGAATCAGTTGATTTTGGTATGGTTACTGGGAGTTACTATCTCTCGGTACTGTCTGTTTTTCTATTAATATGGTTAAAATAGAATGAGAAATATTTCTTCAGTGTTCAGAGACATTCTTTCATGAAAGTGGGTTTCAAAAGTTGAAATTATATGAATTGTGAGTATGGAGTGGCAGGAGATCCAAGAGGAGTTAGTAGTTTCTTGCAGGACGCAGAGCGGGAAAATTGAAGTTTGGAAATATTAGTTATTTGGAAGTCACTTTTAAGTTCAATAGAATGGCAAACTTAAGAAAGAACCACTACTCTGAAGGTTTAGGTGATCTGTAATGAAGCTGAAATGTCACCCTTCTAACGATGAATGCTGAGGAATGGGTGCCTCGGAATGTCAAAGATATATATTGAACAGTGAATCTGTTTCTTTGAAGACTGTAAATATTCATCCATAATTGTGAAATGACGATGGCAGTAAGAAATTCATGGTATTGAAACAGGACTTATTTGAGCACTAGGAAGCAATGAGAGAAATAGTGCAATTTCTGGTGTGTGCTACAGAATAATAAACCGTGTTGTAAATTTCACGTTCTCAACAAAATATCACTTGAGCACCCAGAAGAAATGAGAGAAATACTCGGTTTTTGGCAAAATATCTAATTTGCTGGACATGTTCTTCTTTCACTCTTTTTAATAATTCAAAGAATATTCAACTTGGAGAATCTCCACTTCATATTCAATTTTATCCTTCTGTGTAGGTAAAATGATTTCATTTTTTTTTTCCCTTTTTTTGATACCCAGAAATACCTAAACCTCTCTATTGTTTACCGAGTCATAAACGGACGGTTACATCCACAATGGTAGCCAAAAACCATGTGAAATATATATATCCCAATTAGGTAGTTCCAACGGTTAGACGTAGTGATAAGAAACCTTTGGCCCCATTGTCTTAAGACCTAAAGGTTTAGGCATGTTTGACTTGTAATGTAGGCATCTTCTTTCAATTATATGTTTTGCTATTGTTGCTTTGATATTATATTTCCTTTTGGGAGAAAAATGCATTTTTAGTTGGTGCATGGATTAGGCTTATAGAAGAGATACATTTATGCATGATGGCCATTTATGAGCAGTGGTCGGGACTAGAAGTGTATGCATCCAGAACTTGAACGGTAGTTATGAACAAGCTTTTAAGCATTCTGGCCAGGGTGCCAAGGTGGCATCTTTAAGCAACCATAGGTTAATAATCACTATCTTGATAGATGGAAACCATGGTAATGGGTGTGTTTATGTGGCTTGTTCTGGAACTTGGTAGACATGCCTTTTTTTTTTTGTGCTTACTTTCTGTCTTTGGATTTAATAATTATCTCAAGAAATGCAAATAGTTTTGAACTTATATATGTAGAAGTAAATTTGTTTCGTTACCATTGATGACAAAGGTTGTCTATATGATGACAAAGTTTAAATGTATGATACAAAGTACTTGATCAAAATTTATAATTTGTTTTACATCCTCTTCTTTGTTTGGAATCTAAATTAGAAAGGTCTCTCTGTAATGCATTATTAATGTCTTTCTGAAAAGGAAAGAGATGAATTTGACAGTTGTACTGTATCTCATGTTTTTGTTTGGTTCAGTTGGACCGCAATCACCCAGTTGGCTCACCATGGAATGCTATTTGTTCCTATTGGATACACCTTTGGAGCTGGTATGTTTAAGATGGACTCCATCAGAGGGGGCTCTCCATATGGTGCTGGGGTTTTTGCTGGTGATGGCACCAGAGAGCCAAGTGAAACAGAGCTGGCACTTGCAGAACATCAGGGCAAGTATATGTCTGCAGTAGTCAAGAGGCTTTGTCAGGCATGATCATCTGTTATCTCAGAATCTGTTTTCACTTGTGTTTGTTATATGACTGGTTTTTGGCATTTCATCTGTTGCCTTCCAATGGGAAGAATATTGTTTTCCACCCATTTCTGTTCTCCAGATTCTATCGTGTTGAGAAAGATGTAAATTGTTTGAAATTCTTCTGCTTAATCTCGCCAAATAAGATGCGAATCCACCTTCTTTTGTATATTTTTGTTTTACAACATGTAATTTACTAGGATTTGATGTAATAAATTTCATTTTGATCTCTTCTCATTTAAGCTTTCATTGCTTGATCTGATCCATTATTTCATTAATGTCCATGTCCAATACTACATGCAGTATAAATTCACCTATTATATCATCAACTCCTTGGATAAAGACATTCTACCAGTGATCACAAAACGATAAAAAGCATTTGATTCCAATGACAATTTTCTATCATGGAATCAAATCACCCCAAAAAATTCTACTAACATGACTTCTTCTGTTGCATCCCAACTTGTTTTGATCTATATACTATCTCTACAAAATTTATTAATAATACTCTTAAATCTAACTCGTCTATATTATTAAATATAAGGATCAAAATGCAAGTTAATTATAGGAATCATAGTGTTAGTTTAAGCAATCTTTAAGTGGAGATTAGTTAACCTCTAAATATAAATTTTTCTAAAAATAAATTTGAACAGATCAAAATATCTCATCATGGACACGGTATCTAATTCTATATTTTAAAATCTATTAACAACTAAGTTATTCTCTATTGTGGAAGAAGAATCCTAAGTACTATCATAATGGAGTTGAGAACAGCATTTTTTTTAATCCACCATGCACACAAGGAAGAATAATGGATTTAACGTTTTTATCGAACTGAAATTGTCAAAATTCTTAAGAGTGTTTATTTGATCCAAATTGTCTTTTTTTTTTTTAAATAAAAAACTCAGTCAGATAAAAAATTGTCTATCATATTTGGAGGCTGTTAGATTTTTTGACACTATTAAAACTCTATCACATTGTATTATCCAAAAGGGTATTTATAAAAATAGAATTCGAAATCATCTAAATTCTATCAAAATCCAATTGGATATTTACTATAATTTTTTAAATTAAAAAGAAGAAGAAACATTGATGTGTGAAACTCTTAACGTGAATAGATGAATTAAGAATGTAACGGATTAGCTTTGGAAGCGTCTATATATAGCAATAGAGATAGGTGAAAACCGGAAACTCCAAAAAGTGTTGCACTGTCATGTGTCACACTCGCCAGCGAATCAAAATACTTCTAGTTTACTTGCTTCGCTTCCTGCAGCCCTCTCGGGTTCTTCACTTTTAATAACTATATCTATCTAACATCAACTGAACTTCACCAACCGTACTCGCTAACACTCAGACTCAGACATGGCTGATATCCTCCCTTCCTTGAGATCTCTTATGTCCTGCCATAATCCTCCTCTCGACGCTTTGATTGTTCCATCCGCTGACTATCATCAGGTCTCTTTTTTTCATTTTTATTTATTATATTATATTATTATCTTTTTTTTTTTTTTGCACAAAACTTTGAGTGAGTGATTTCATGTTGATTCTTGTAGAGTGAATATGTTTCTGCACGTGATAAGCGGCGAGAATTCGTGTCTGGCTTCACCGGAAGTGCAGGTCGATTTTTTTATGAAGAATTTTGTTTTGATTTTGTTATGGAATATAGAGTTAAAGGGTGTTTTTTTTTTTTGTTTATTTTATTTGAATGAGTTTCAGGGTTGGCGCTTATTACGATGAATGAAGCGCTTTTGTGGACGGATGGACGCTATTTTCTGCAGGCTGAACAGCAGCTTAGTGAGCAATGGAAGCTCATGCGAATGGGAGAGGACCCTGCTGTTGAATTCTGGATGGCCGATGTAAGTCCCTGTCTTTTCTGTGTTATCTTTCAAAGGTACTGATATGATATGCATGATCGTTTCTCAAAATATTGTCTCTTGGTTGTTATTATTTCAACTGTTGTCACTTGCTTTCATGAAGGTTTTTTCAGTATTTGTCTTGACAAGATTTGTTTTTGATGATCCTACTGGTACCATAATTCTAGTTTTGGTTTTGTGATTTGAGGTTTTTTTTTTTAAAATAGCCAAAATTAAGACAGCGAATTTGCTTATAACCATCAAATTATATATGGTCTTGTTTTCACTTTTCCATTCATTTTAGATACAATTTTTAAATAGATATAATTTTTTAAAAAATGTAGTGATTTATCATACAATAAATAACTGAAAAACATTCACCGATCAGAAAAAAAATTAAAAGTTGTAGTTACCTATATTATTGTGGATGGTGACCTATCAAATAGTTAGTGGGTGTTGATCTCCAACACTCTCTGGCTGACATCTAAAATTTTTTAAAAACTTTGATTACTTTTCAAATGTGTTTTATAATTTTGATTGTAATTTTAAAATTTTACTTGTTGTTGTGGGGGATTTATTTGTTATGTTTCTAATGCCATAAGATGGGTTCTTGCGATTTGATTTTATTAGAATCTGCCAAATGGTGCGGCTGTTGGTACTGATCCTTGGTGTATAGCAATAGAAACTGCACAGAGGTGGGAGCAGGTCTTTGCCAAAACCCAAAA
Source organism: Bursera bipinnata (assembly GCA_026225755.1). Taxonomy (NCBI): domain Eukaryota; kingdom Viridiplantae; phylum Streptophyta; class Magnoliopsida; order Sapindales; family Burseraceae; genus Bursera; species Bursera bipinnata. Next base: position 8,757 of record JANKKC010044451.1, read on the forward strand.
GCAACAGAAGCTGGTTCAGACCTCCACCAATTTGGTGGATGAGGTTTGGAAAAATCAGCCACCAGCAGAACCCAATCCAGTTATTCTACATCCAATACAATTTACAGGTCGATCAGCTACGGAGAAGATAAAGGATTTGAGAGAGAAGCTCATTCAAGAGAAAGCTCGTGGTATCATCATCACAGCCCTTGATGAGGTGGGTCTATCTCACAATTGACCCTCCATTCTCACAGAAAGCTCATTCTCTTGCTGTTAATTTTTTTTTTTTTAAATGAAAATTTATAATTCTTGGACCCTCCATTCTCAAACTTCTTGTTTTGGTCTAGCAATAAAAGTCTTTTTGCTGTTCTGCAGGTTGCTTGGTTGTATAATATCAGGGGAACTGACATATCCTATTCTCCAGTTGTTCAGGCATTTGCTATAGTAACAATCAATTCAGCTTTTCTTTATGTGGACAAGAGGAAAGTTTCTTCGGAGGTTGGTTTTTTTTTTCTACATTTTCACATGGTGGTTCTTTATTTATTGCATGCGATACTTTCGGGTTAGATATCTAGGAACTTTCTTTTGCATGAATTCCCTTGACTCTAGTATGCATTCATTTTCAGTATTTGGTGTTCTGGTGGCATTTATGTCAATATTGGGTTGATGAATGTTGTTATCTTTGTAGTTAAACCATGGACAGCCTTATCCTTTCCTACTTTCGGATTGCTTTCCTAATTTTTGGATTTTAATTCCTGTGACCATGAAAGGGGAGGTATGAGCTTAATAGGTCAAACAAGTATAATTATTTAATGCTTGCTTGTTATATGCAGGTAAACTCTTCGTTGAAGGAGAGTGGAATTGAAGTTCGAGAATACAGTGCAGTGAGCTCAGATATGGTTTTACTTGCTTCTGATCAGCTTAAGTCTGATTTACAAGGAAATACAAACGAAACCAAAGGAAGTAACGATCTTATATGGGCTGACCCTCGCTTTTGCTGCTATGCTTTGTATTCAAAACTGAATCCTGATAAGGTTATTCTGCAGCAGTCGCCTTTGGCTCTTCCAAAAGCTTTAAAGGTAGTAAATGCATTTCCAACCTTTGAAGATATATAATGCAGAAGATTTCTGATAACTATTGGGTAAGAACAAGAGAACGTATAGGCAACATTAATTTGGATTAAAGAAAAAAGCATTTTTCAATTTAGAAAGGTGGAAAGGCTCCTTTTCTCTTTCCCCTCTATTTTTGCCATTATGTAGGCTAAAGCTAAAGTCAACTTTTTCTTCTATCCCTTCCCTTAAAGGTGCGTGGCTGCTGAAGGATTATATTGATGTTATTACTTTCTCCAGCCTTCTCAGTGTATTCCTTTTTTTTTGCTACTTCTATATTGTTGACCCAAATAATAGCTCCTGCTGTTATATATTGACTTTTATGCTGAAAGAGGCCTTCCTAGTTTTGTTGATTGTCAATATGGTTTTTCTTCATGGAGGTTTCTGGTTTATTTGTGTCATGAAAACTTAAGTAATTATAGTGTGGTTAAGTACTGCTATTATTATGTTTTATTTCTTTATGCTTGCAGCCAACATTTCAAAAACTAATTTATGTTTACTGACAATTTTTTTTTTTTTTTCGAGTTTAGAACCCAGTTGAGATGGAGGGGTTGAAAAATGCCCACATTCGGGATGGTGCAGCTGTTGTGCAATATCTTGCCTGGTTGGATAAGCAGGTATACCATAAGATCCACATTGTTTGGACTTTGTTATTACCTTGAAATTTATGAAAAAATAATCACTTATTGTTGTTTTTACTCTCCCTCTCACTATTAGTCCCAAATCTTAGGCTTGAAAGATGAGGATAAATCTTGTTCCAATTGTGCAGATGCAGGATATTTATGGGGCTTCTGGTTACTTCTTGGAAGCGGAGTCAAATAAAAGAAAGGATTCGTGAGTCTTCCTTATTTTTGTACTTTCAGTGGACATAAATGGGGCATTCACAATCCTTGTTTGTTTTGTATTCTTCTCAATAAACTTTATAGTTGATTAAGTTAGTTCTTGCTGGCATATTTGGTAAAAATTCAAGATTTTAGGCATCCTCTCTTGCATATAATGTTATGACTGCTTTCATTTTCACATAATATTGATTATTTTGTTCTCTAGTTGGTTGGTTATCTTTTTTTTTTTTTAATTATTTCGGTCTGGGTGCATGAAAGTTGCCGAAAACATCCAAAAAGTTTTGAGGTTCACATGTTATTGATTCATATTCTTTCATGCTAATGCAATGAACTTTGGCAGGGACATGAAATTGACAGGTTAAAAAAAAAAATATTTTGCTCTGGGTGCATGAAAGTTGTCAAAAACATTAAAAAAGTTTTGAGGTTCACACATTATTGATTCATATTCTTTCATGCTAATGGAATGAACTTTGGCAGGGACATTAAATTGACAGAGGTGACTGCAAGTGATAAGCTGGAAAGTTTTCGTGCATCTAAGGAGGTAAATGTTAACTTCATGTTGTTGAGAAATATTTTAATTTACTGTTTATAATATTTGGCACTTTTCAATGATGCAATACTTTGGTGCTTCGCAACTTAAGATATCGAAGTGGAAGCTGAGAGAAAGCATATTGGAACTAGATAATACATTGGGCTGGTTATGTTTGATTTGAGAAATAACAGAAGAAATTGAATTTAGTATTTTCACTATAGGAGAATGCATCTGGTGTTTGATAGCATTTTTCTATGACAGTAATCTCAAAGTGAAAATAACGATAGCACATCTAGTTGTAGTATTTGAAAATGACAAAACCAATTTAGTGAAAATGGAGAAACTTTGTTTGCTTTGTTTAAATGAGAAAAAGCGAAGTCTCTTTGGAAATGTGTTGCTTTAGCTATCTTTTGGGCTTTATGATTGGAGTATGCACCAATCTTTGTTTTTCTGGTAGGAGAAGGCACCTTTCCTTTTTTTTCTTTTTTTTACTCTCGGCCTATGTTCTTGTCTTGTTCAATATGAAAGATATTCTGTTATGATTGCAGCATTTTAGAGGCTTAAGCTTCCCTACTATTTCATCAGTTGGTTCAAATGCGGCCATCATCCATTATTCACCACAGGCAGAAACTTGTGCAGAGCTTGATCCGAACAAAATCTATCTGGTTGACTCAGGAGCACAGGTTTGTCAGTGTTAAATGGTTTGTTTCTGCGGCAAGTTTTCAAATCAACGCCATGTGTACAGAGTCTTACTGTTAAAGACTTAAAAGTCTAATGTTTATCTCTTTATTGATATTGTTGATATTATTATTGAAGTATCTAGATGGAACAACTGATATAACTCGTACGGTTCATTTTGGGAAACCCACGGCACATGAGAAAGGATGCTTTACTGCGGTAGGTGCCTTCCTTTTCCCTCCTTTCTGGGTGGGCATTTGGCACTTCAATTGCTTTGATCATATGCATTTCAAATCATGGTTGCTCAGTTCTGTTTTCATTTATTTCTATTAAAATGTCAGTTTCAGTTGCTTTTTGGTTGGCCTACAAAAGGAAATGTGTTAATCAAAATTTGAAAGTCGCTAAAGACATAAATTTGGAATAATATTTGTACAACACAGAACACATATGGATAGATCATACAAATTTTTTAAATTGCAATAATTAGCAGTTAATGATTATAACAAAGTTACTACTTCTATGAATTAAACTTTGTAACACTCAATTGAAGTGCTTTATTTCATTCATAGCAACAATATTGGCTTTGAGATGATGTATAATATTAGGTGGCAAAGCCAGAAAGTGTAATGAAAAATAACTTCTATGGAGCCTTTCATTAGTAAATGCCATATTCTATTTGGTTAATTTTAAATGGGTCCTTTCCTGGACTTGAATTGGCAGCACCGACCAGAAGAGTAACTCATCATTGACCATCAATATGGTCCCTATGATTACTAGTCAGCCAGTACCTGCGAAGATTTAGACTGTTGTAAATTACGCTGCCCCTACTGTTAACCTCTGATAACCAATGGCTGTGAAGACGCTGATAATGTGTTTAACGGGTCGTAGCAAATTGTCACCACCATTGCCATGTTATACCTGGCACTTTCTCTGTCTGTAAAACATTACTGCCGTCACCAACTCTTTGGTCTTTGGCAACCCACTACTGACACCTCTGGTAACTTCCAACAAATGTTGGCTCCAAATCACTGCCACTACAACCGTTATGATACAGCACATGATTCAATGACTTATCACCATCATTATTGTGCTGCCTTTGTCAGAAGAAAATCTCTAATGATGATGATGTAATTGTTGATTCCTGTTGCACTTGAAACTTCTTCATCCATCCAAATAGATTTTAATTCTACAATTACATGTTGAGTAGTCAAAAGTAGAATCCACAGATTGTATTTGATTGTCCCTTCTATAAGTCAAGCTTTCATGTTGCCATATACCAGTTTTTCCCAAAACTAAGATAACATCAATATCTCTTTTTGTTGTGGGATTTGATCAGGTTCTCAAGGGTCATATTGCTATGGGCAATGCTATATTTCCTAATGGAACGACAGGTATTTTCTCTTTTAATCAAATTTTAGTGTAATTTTGTTAAATTTGAAGTTACAAGATAAACTTTGAATCTAATTGTTGAGTAATTGGTTAATTGCTTTTTATAGGTCTTCTCCTTGACACTCTTGCTAGGATTCCTTTGTGGAAATACGGTCTTGATTACCGACATGGTACTGGTCATGGAATTGGGTCTTTCCTCAATGTTCATGAGGGTAAGTGTTGAATGCCAACTACTTTGCTTTTATGTGCTTAATGTGATTGAGATGCTAATCAGTTGATTTTTCTTCTGTTGCACTCTCCTAGCAGGACCCCAAAGTGTTTCGTTTAGACCTAATTCAAATCTTGTGCCTATACAAGCTTCCATGACTTTGACAGATGGTTAGTACAATAGTGTTTTTGCTCGCATTGCAGCAGTTGTAGCAGCAATCTTTTTACTTGGAGTAATAAATTCTATAATTTGTCGACGGCTATTTTTTTTTAAAACCCTTTTTATTGACCAACTATTTTAGGCGTCATTTTCTCTATTTAATTAGCCGAATGCATGCTTATGGTCATAAGGGTTTCAATATAGTTTTTTCGTGGCCATTTACTTATCTCTAAAGTATTGCTCTAGCTTATGTGAACTTTTTGCCACTCGTGCAATATTCTTTATTGTTTTCAGCTTGTGTATGCCATCTTATATGGGTCCTGAATGAGTTTCTGCCCATGGGGTTTTTTTTTAATTAACTATATTGAAATTGCTTTCTCAGAGCCTGGTTATTATGAGGACGGAAATTTTGGTTTAAGATTGGAGAACGTGATTATAGTCAAAGAGGCTGATACAAAATTCAATTTTGGCGACAAGGGTTACTTGACTTTTGAGCATATAACATGGGTAAGTTAATTATTTATCTTTGTTGATTCCTCCCAATCTTTTAGGCGATATTGCTGTTTCCATATATTTGACAATCATACTTTAATCGAATCAGACACTGAAAGCATTTGTTTTTGATACAGAATTCTTTTCTGTAAGAAATTATTTTGCTCATGTAAATGCATAAACCATAAAAAATGTCTGATACACCCTACAAATAGCAGCTTTGGGATTGAAGTTCCTTTCTACCCTCAAATGCTTACAGGATGCTTTCTAAAGGCCAATTGTGTTAAATTGGTCTGAGAAGGAAGCCATCCACATTGACTTTGTGTCCTAAAAACACTAGTTCAGTATTTTAGTAGTTGGGATTTGTGATTTTCATCTGGTTTCTCATCATTTTAGCGGAAACTCTGCTGTGGGACTTTGAAGTTATTAGAGTTTCATCTTCATGAGCTTAATTTTATTCACATAGAAGTTTTATGCACACACTAACAGAAGACCTGCAACCTCTTCCTCCACCCTCTTTTATGGGGAGAGTAGATACCATCAACTGTTTTATTATTTCTGTTTCATGTCCTAGACCACCATGTCGTATAGAATGGGTGGGGTCTTGCATCAAGTTGATGCAATTTTATTGATGTTGGCCTGCCCACCTGCATGTACACATATTTTCTTAGGATAATCAAATTGGATTGATGTACGGTCTTTTAGTGGTTGATGATTCTTTTTACATCCAGGCACCATATCAGACAAAGTTGATAGACCTGAGTTCATTAGCAAAGGAAGAGATAGATTGGCTGAACAGCTACCATTCAAAATGTAGAGATATTTTAGCCCCGCACTTGGGTGAATCTGAGTTAGCATGGCTCAAGAAAGCCACTGAGCCTGTGAGTGCATGACCTTGTTATTCGTTGAAGAATTACCCATCTGCTCCTCTTGTCCATTTCCATTCGCTTCTCTATACGAAAGAGAAGAAAAAAAAATGATGATGTTTCTGCTTGATCTATGACAGTATACAAATTTCTTAAATAAATGGATTTGTAGTTGATTAATGTATTTATGTACAAGTAGTGCTCTTTTAAAGTGATCTGTTTCGATGATCCATTATTGATTGGTTGATATTGGTGAATAAGTGATTTTCTACCGTTATAATTGGCAAATGTTATTTCCAATAACATTGTAACAAATATAAACATCATGACCAACATTTAAACAGAGATTGTAATAGGTGCTGCCTATAAATCAGGTTTTAGCTATAGTACTTCCGATCAATGCACTATTTTTTTATTTTGTGAATTTAAAAAAATATCAAAAAAAAGAGAGAGGGAAGATTGCCAAAAAGTCTATTAAATTATTTAAATATTAAAAATTTATAATTTGAAATATTTTATTATGTTTCTTAAAAGATTAAAAATGATAATTTATATCAATGAATTAGAATAAGATACTTTAGAGAATTAGATGTGATATATTTTCTAGACTTCAGTATTTAGATAAAAATTAAAAAATTTAATTTTTCTTATTCAGAAGAAATTATTTAAGAGTAAGTTTTAAACTAAAAAAATGATTTAAAAAAAATATCTAAGACTGGGAATGAAGTGTTCCTTTGGGCATTGTCAATTTGTCCCGGACTCTTAACTGTTTGTTAAATAGAATTATTTAGAATTCTGAGTCGCATAAAATGGGACCGGTTATAGTGAAGACAAACCCGTTGAGTAAGTAAGAGAAGACTTTCCCAGGACAAAGTGTACATGGCGAGGGTCAGGTCTGGGCAAGGACAATTACCGGTTCGCATTTACATGTGAAACTGACCGGGACATCGAATCCTAGTGTTGCTATTCCCACAAGGTAAGACTTTTGACTTCCAAGTCCACAAGCCACTACCCATTTAAATTCTTGACTCACTTTTGCAGCGCAATAGGGCTTTATATGGAGAATCAACGATCAAAATTTCAAAAAGATATATACATAAACAAATTCTAGTTAAGGACAGACAATATTTTTCAAGAAAAGCTAACACGTTCCATCATTTTGTGGGTAAAATAACAGGTTCAAGTCAAGTTGGCGCATGAGAAGATTGTTGGCTTATGAGGGTTACTGTCAGTTGTTCATCACCTTCTAACAGGTAAGTATCCTTTGAGTCCAGAGTACCAGCTGGCTAGTAGTGGAAGAGATGGTTGGCTTATGAGGGCAATTATGTTTTTATTTAGGACGAAACTGAAATTGCAGTACTCGATTTCCTTTAGGAATTCTTGTTAAATTAAGAATAATTAATTCCTTTGAGTTTTAAAGCCTTATTCAAATTATTTTAATGGAGAGATAGACATTATATTGAAAGAATGAAAAAATTGCTCAAAATTTGGCAACAAAAGCTCTTATTTCTTTTCCATAATTTACATATAGTTACTTGAAAACACCGTCAAGATCATTAATCTAACATTTTGCAACAGGCAACGCACGTCTTTATTACTAGTAACAGGTGAATAAGACTAGAGAACATTAGACAAAAGCATCTCATTTAAAAAGCTTATGATTATTTAACTGGTGAAAATTTGGCACTCCTAATACGTGGGATATCTCCATGATACCTCATGCACCTTGAGCCTTGACCCTCAAGCAGTGAAGGCTACTCTCGCAGTGTTTGGACAGTCGGGAAAGTGAATTATAAGACGAACCACCCTTAATTGAAGCCCGTTGTGCAGAGTTCTTCAGTTCCTTCACCTTTTTTTTTATTACAATTCCTTCTTCGTGAACCATGATCTTTCTCAGCATCATTTTTATCTCCTCCCTCCCAATTATGCGTTCTGATGACGGCAGCTCCTTGGATCGGAC
>JANKKC010044452.1:0-16971 GCA_026225755.1 Bursera bipinnata
ATATATACCCCCACTGTGCTAAAATTTTATTAGGCCATTTACAACAGTTTTAAGTGAGTGAAAAAGGACTCAGAAAAAGAATAAAGAATGTGGACCAAAAATTTGCATGCCACCAAAGTTATGAGGGTGAAAAGGCAAACAATTCTTTCAGATTGAATCAAAGAATTAAAAAGAAATGAGCAAATTCCGATACAAAGCATTCAGTCTTTGTTGATACAATTTCACAATTTCAATACACAATATTCATGTACATAATAAATTACAAAAGTGTTGTTAATTTCAACCTGAGTTGCGCAATTAGTTGCTGGAACAGGGCTTTATGTGTGCCAAAACCAAGCTTCTAGCATTTGATCCTGCCATTTTCCATCTACAATCATGCATCTTTTTGAGTCATTTGTTAGGCATAGTATTGTCCACAATCGTTTGATTTTCATGTAAGATGAACTGGCACTCTTCTGTCTGATCCAATCGAAAAATCTTTCGGGTAACCACATGGGTCAGAAAACCATGCAAAGTAGACTAAATTTGGCCAAAATTAATTCCCACTGCGATGTTTAAACCTGTTCTGTGGGCGTATTTTCGGAACTGATAAGTCTTTCTGCCTCATCATTAGCTTCAGCTTGCAGTCTCCATTTCTGCATCAAATGAGGAAAGCGAAAAAGAATGACGAGCAAGACTATGCGTTTAGATTAAAAACTCGGGTAATACAACATTGCCAAGATCATAGTCAAAAGAAAATTGCAGGAAAAATAAACCTATATCTACTGGGAATAATTATATCCTCTTGTGTACGTAGGTAAAGTGCAAGTAGCAGAATGTGTCCATGCTCAGCATTTCATCTATTAGGAGTCAGATGTCTAATACCATATAGCAATGAAAAACTGCTCTTGGATTGGAGCAAGCAAATCTTAAGTGGCAGATTTCTATTCCCTCATCTCTTTTTCTATACATAAATATATTTTTTGAGTTTTGCAACAGTAAATTATGTGTTGCAAGAGCAAGAAACATGCCTCTTCAAGATTTTCTAGTTCCATGATTTGCTGTATCTGTTCTGAAATACTTTCCTGCAATCCATAATCACTCAATTAAATAATTTAGGTCAGTGGAGGACATAAAGAGATTATAATATTCATATGTAGCACTTACAGCACTGCTCACTGCTTCAGCAGCTAGAACATCAGAGTCCAATTCTACTTCAATTTCAATCATGGAAGAAATCTGAAAAATTGATGTAACTGGTTTGCATTAATTTATTGTTTATGGAAGAAGAAACTGGATATATATGTGGGGTGATAGGGACTTAAGGTATTCATTCTCATTCTGGAAAACACACCTTTGCGTAGCTGTCAATCAGTTCAATCCGTCCCCTGAGGGAATTTTCCAAGCCTTCACGCACCCTTCTTACTCTAGTTTTCCGAGCACTGGAAAGAAGGAATCAATTGTTTCAAACTAAATTTCAACCAAGGAACAATTAATTCCCCTTTGACAAATTTGTAGTCAATTCAATGTAAATTCCTATCAATTTCAGCAATCATTGTAAATTATTAAGGAACTCCAGTAATGTTCAGAAGATTCACCGGTAAGAAGGTTCTCCCACAGCATAAATTTTGTTCTCCAGCTGGCACATCCGAGCCAACATCCAAACCTTACACATGAAATCAGCAAACTCCTCATATAACCACATCAATCTGATGTATGTTTGAAGAGATAAAGTGAAAGAGGTGAAAATAATTATTATTTGTAATGATGAGTGATGAATACCTCTAAAATGTGTTGCACATCGGAGAAATTGTAAGAGAATAAAACATTATTAAAGGATTTGCCAACTTCATTAATTCTTGTTGAAAACCCCATTATACGCACACAAACCAATGTACAGTAAAAAATTCTTTATAAAGTTCACAGCAGAAGTGCAATAACTTTAGAATTTCCATTCATTATGATAAAAACAAAAAAATTCAGTAACGATCACTAATATTGACAGGAAACTAATTTTTCATATAGCCAAAAAGAACAGAAAACTAAATTAATTATGACAAATTACATTATGAAGGTTCTGTCCAGGCCTGCCTGAAGCCACCAAAACCTAAGTAATTAACTGGGGCTACCAAGTCAAAACTTGCAAGCGAGCATACCTCTTTTTCAGCAGCTTCTTTAAGGTCCTTGATACGAAACTGAAGTATGTCATATTGAGATAAAAGTTGTTGCTTGATAGCAATTGCATCAACCGACCTTTGAGGAAGCTGACACCATCAATCAATAAATAAAGTAAGAAATATGCACTTCTATCATCTCCTAGAACTCTACATGAATAGTAAAATTATTACACAAAAGCAAATTAAACCAAGCTGACTGACACAGTATTATCAATCAGCTGGCAGCTTGAGAAATACGACAACTCAATCAAGTTTTTTTGTTAATTCAAGAATATCCCATGAATTCTTAGACTTATTAAGGTTTATGTGATGAACATTAATCATAGACACAAAAGAGGTGTTCCCATCTTTTGTAAGGAATAGCAAATAACTAATACTTTGGAAGTTAGCTGTATCCTTTTAGATGAATTTGCAAAAGAGGATAGTTGGGAGGCCTGTCTTTAGACTACTCCCAGAAGTGAAACTGTAATAAAACAAACATTTGATTCTTCAAACTGAAGAGAAAATCACCAAAGTATCGATCATCTTCTGCTTTAGAATGATAGCAAACAAAAGTTTACAGTTTCACGATGACTTCATGAATGATAGAACAGTCTAACAAAAGGCTTAGAATCTCAGTTATAGCAATATTTCACAAGGTACGAAAGTACCAATGAAAATATAGTATAAAAACAACAAAAGATATTAACTTACCTGATTCAGTTCGGGAAGAACCACAGTGTTTAAAGTTGCTCCAACAGCAAGAGATGCAACAGCAGCAACTGAAAGTAGCTGAGGCAAGCTAGGATCAATTAATCCTGAGGCAGCATCACCCGTGGCCACAACAGCCAGAAGAGGGATGAGACTAAATGGGTTGAGTAAGGATGAGTTTCCGTCTTTAGTAGGGGCTCTCAGTAATGGTGATTCCCTGCCATCTTTGTGGTTTGTCAGGCACATAGGTTCTCCAGGGTAGAAGTTGGGAGCCTTTGGACTAAATTTAAAGGGGCCCACCTCCCTGTAGACATTTGATGGAGCTGCAGAAGCAACTGTTACCCTTTCTCCTTCCTGTGCCGGGAGATCAACTGTTTCAGTGGCAAACCTGTGTGTCCTTGCCATACCAGAAGGAGTCTGAACCTGGAAAACGGGGGCGTAAAGAATTGATTACAAGAGGGTCATGAGAGGTAAGTCAACTAAGCATAGCCATTAAGAAATTGAATAGTTTAATCTATTTTTGTATGATCATATAGTCAACGTAAGGACCTGATAAATTTACAAGATAGATGAATTTGCATTTGGACATTAAGATTTCAGAATCAAGAAAATTATACCACAATAGAGTGCACGGCAGCAGGAATGTTTTGCTTCGTTATCTGAAGAAATCTTAGCCCCCTCTTCCATGCTGGAATATCCATGCTGCGTTCGGCAGGAGGAGTTCCTTAGAACAAGTGAATATCACAGCATCAACACCATACACGAATATATTGAGTCATTAACACAAAACTGAAATTTGGTAAATTAAATTTTAACACTCTGAAGCTTATCTTCTATAATTATAAACCTGTTAACATGCTTTGGTTACAAGTTTCAAACTATTAAGCACAACCAAAAATGAAAATATAACAATCAAGGCAAAACCAATTGAAAATTTTTTGTGATGGACAATTCACTTGACATATAATAAACCAGACAGAAACAAACCAACCTGATTTCTTCGGAATTGATACTGACAATGTCACCAGAGACAAGCTCGTATTTGTAGCGGCATTTGGCACAAGGTACAATCTGTTGCAGCAGCATTATTGCCTCCAAATTAGTAAACTATCATGTAATTAGTGTTACAAGTAATATTAAGAAATATAAAGCTTGGTAAGCTCTAAAGAAACTCATGCCACCAGAACAACTAAATATTCAAAGAACAAAAATCATACACTACCACTCATTTGCCATGACTCGATCAGGAACCCATCAGAATACCGGTACACTTGCTACGAAATCTTTTGGAATTCAAGTTATCTAAGATTCTAATTAAATTAGATGCACTCAGGCATGCTGAACAAGGAAAACAAGGGCGAAAGTTACACGTCTAAACAACGGCAGAGTGGCAGAAAACATTAATCAGATGCTTACTATAAGAATTAAGAATAAACAGGAGAAAAAAGGAAAAAAATTCAATCACGAAAGTAAAACAAGGATTTGTTACTTTGAAATAAGCAGGGGTATATAAGGCTGGGGACTTTCCAAATTGCAACTTGGGGTTAAGGATTTTTTCTAGCTCCGTTATCCTAATCAGTTGATATGCTCCATTGATTGATTTCTAATATAGCAAATTGAAAATGTAAACAAAGAGCTAAAGTATAAATCAAGACAAAATGATCATAATTTTTGGTTTTTCTTTTATAGAAGCTACCCTGGAAAACAATAGATGTTCTCTAAGACAGAATAAAGGCTAGATCATTATCAGACCTTTGTGTGTGTGTGTAATGTATATACCTGAACACCATGTTGCGGCTGAGCAACTGCTACAGCTATCGAGCAACTTGGACATCTCACAACTTTACCAAAGGGAACCTGTAGAAAATTAAAAAAGAGAAAAAAGGCAATAGTTCTAAAGCCACAAATTAGCTATAGAAAGTAATAGATATTGAAAAGGTTAATAGAATGCGTTGATGCTTCAATATAACCCTTCATGAGTGAAACAACAATTAGTTTCATACCTCCTCCCCAGGAGAAACTCCCACTCGACAAATATCTCCAATCAACCTTAGAGCATCTGACACCTTTAATGATGCTGCAAGACCTTGAACTAATGATGTGTAGACACTTACGTCAGGCCTGGACCATTTCCATCTATCAACAAAACTATCGTTTTCACCAACACCTGCACATGTAAGTATAATCGTTAACAATGTCACTGGGCTGAGATCACGATAAAAGAGACTTATTCACAATTAATTCAGGATAATCTTAACATGTATACCTTAAAAGATAGTGTAAAATCTTTAGAAAATTGTATTTAATAATTAAAAATTTAACGAAAGAAGTAAAAATCATTAAATGTATCGTCCAAATCATCTTCATAATAAAACTATACAATCATACAATCTTCGTACTGTTACGAAAACACATTATGGCTACCCTTAAATCAAAGGTGTACCTTGATCGAATGTAGAGCGCATGGCATAGAAAACGGACAAAGCGAGGTCAGTATTACCACGATCAATGGCTGCATTTATGATCAAACAACAGTCATCAACAGTCAAAACGCCACCACTTGTCTTAGACTTATCAGAAACCATCTCCAGCACTTCACTTGCATCCTTGGCACCCGAGACTCTACTCAGAAACTCCTCGTCCAGAACCTCCATAACCCTGTTGTCGCTCTCACTCAACGAAGCTCTCATCCTGAAAGTTCTTAACGTTGTTGCAGGTCTACTTCGGCTGCCAAATAAGAGAGACAAGATAGCAGTAGTGTTGTAGCCGTTTGGACAGGTTTCATAGAGCTTTGAGACGCGTGGAGTGGCTAAACCAGACAGAAAAGGAGAACCCAAGTTCAAGCTCAGTGTCATCTCTCAACTTAGCGAACTGATAACCCAAAACAGAAAGCGGTGTAAATTGCAGAGTCTGAGTCTCTACATGTGTGTGCTGGTTTGCGAACGAAGAGATGAGAAACGAGTGGTCGTCAATACAATATAAGAGGAATGATTATCTGCGTGTTTGTATATGGTTACACTGGATGTGAGTCGTTGATTGGAGTACTGAGGTCCAGATTATCTGTCTCGGAGATTTAGAAATTTATTTATTTATTAATATTGAACCCATCATGTGTGTCTATATATATATATATATAAAAGAAATATTCGACAGGTTATTATAATTTAATTTTTTATAATTTTTTATATTTATTCATAATCTATTTTCTATTATAACTTAATAATTAAAAATTTATTAAGATCATATTAAGAATAATTATTTTTTTACTTTCTTTTATAATCAGATTATAATTAATCAATAATTATTAAAAATATAAAAATAAAATAAAAAATCTTGTAAAAAATCTAACAAGAAAGATTAATATGACATTTCTTATTCATTTGTGCCCATTTGATTACCATGGAAATCAAGCTAACATCAATTCATCAGAAATGAATATTAACTAAAACCATTTGTAAGTTAACTTGTATATGCCATTATGAAATTAATCTAAGGAACCAAATACAGTAAATACTGGCATTACATTGAAGTTCATCTAATGAGATTATATTTGTAAGCTGCAACAAACGGTTCTCAGATATATAGCCCATGCTGGAATCAATTTGGTTTCAATTTAAGCCCAAAAGGGAGAAGGGTTGATGTAATGTAAGATAATGATTGCAACAATGCGAGAAAAAGCTAGTGTCTGTGTCCTTGCTGAAGCGATATAGGGAACAAGATGATCATATATAAGTGACTTAAAAAATGGAAAATGGTGGAGTTTATAAACGATTTTTGATACTTACATTGCTAATATTGTACAAGCTAGATATAGTATCAGTGTTTCAAATTCGAAGAGTCATGATCAAATACTAATTTGCTAAACTCTTTACATTTGACACTTGCATCTAACCAATCCACACACGTGGGGTTGCTCTCCGGACAGAGTTTCACGTTATGGTTTGTGGTCAACATCGAGGGAGAGGACAGCATGGGTTAATCTTAACGAGACATTCGGAAGAATTGGTGGAAGGTATTATCAGCACTAGCTTATGCCGTGCATGATCATCACAATTTTCATAATATCTTTTTTACCAGATCATGAAATAATCTAGTTTTTGTTCTTGGCATGATCAGTGGTACTTGAATTACTTTTGAGTTGAACTCAAACTCTCATTTCTAATTCTACGTGATGATACTGAAGAAATCTGATATTAATCAACTCAATCACGGATGCAAAAGTACTGGAGATAACTCCTGCTAAATTGTATATAAATATATATGCTTTGGAAAGCTATGGCGGATCCAGTCTCTAAAATCTTGTGCCTGCGGCTTTCCTATGCATTTTATATGTTGGTAATTATTTTATTGGAATCACAAACGTCGACCTTGGCCATTGGTGATGAAAAAGAAAATCTAGCTTGGTCTGTTTGCAGAAACGAACCGACTAAATATCTTTCTCATCCATATAACGCTCTTACTGGCTTCACTTGCACTCCTCTTTGGCGCGATTTCATTCTAAGTGTAAGCCTCATTTCATCTTCTTCTTTTATTTTTAATTGTTTTGTTGCATATACGGTCAAGATATTGTGTGTTTTGTGTCATCTATGATATTCGTTTATATATTAGTTCTTACAAATCTATATTTAAAATTGTTGAAAGAAGTACAAATCAATATTTCATAGTTTTTCATTCACATTATTATGTTGAGTTGACATTTAATGATTAAGGGGAGGGTTTTAGGATTTATAAAGAGGCTAATCACCTCCATTCAAGTGGTATCAAAACCACGTCAAGGCATCGCAACGAGAGGTTGTTGTTGGACCTTGTGCCAAAGAAGTCTCATTGAGACTGAAGTTTGAAAAAGAGATTGGTCACTCGACCATGTAAATTAACTTTTTAGATTGGACACTTAAAAAAGTATTAGATATTAGTTAAGTATTATGCTTACACCAACTTTCTTTATCAGATAGCTACCAAAAAAATTTCAGTCTTAACTTCTTCGATAAATTAAGTTTCATGGTGGATTGATTGCAGTTTAATCAGGATGTTAACAATGTTAGCACATTGGTGTTGATGGGCAACTACAGCACTCAATGGTTCGGAATTGGATTTTCTAAGGATGGAAAAATGAAAGGCTCAAGTGCGATGGTCGGATGGATTGATGAAGATGGAAAATCAAGCATAAAGCAGTATTATTTGGAGGGTTACGAGCCAGCCCAAGCGAAAGCAGACAAAGGTGAATTGCGGCTTACAAACGTTGCACCTGTTGTTGCTCGTCAAGAAGGTTTCATTTATATGGCATTTCAAATCAAATTTGAGAAACAACGTGGTCTTCAAAAAATTATATTGGCTTTGGGAGATGGGATTCCGAGAGGAAGTACTTTGACGAAACATGTTGATAGAAAGTCCACTTCAATCGACTTTGTCGCAGGTTTTTCCCTTCCTTTTAAGTTGCATCATATCACGTCAAGTTGTATGTGTTAGTATTTTTCGAATACTAAATAGTCGTGCTCTGCTACAGGTACTCCACCTGCTGCATTAGTAACCCCAGAATCGTTGAAGCAGACTCATGGACTACTAGGCATTATAGGATGGGGTACGTTCATTCCTATAGGGGCACTTATACCGAGACATTTTAGGCATTCGGATCACTTTCGGTTCTATTGTCATTCAGTACTTAATTTTCTTGGATTTAGCATTGGACTTGCTTGTGTGTCTAATGGAAAATCGGTGATGGATCAAAGCGAGAAGGATCCGCAAGTAATAAAATGGATTGAAGTACATAGAAAAATCGGCATTGGTTTAGTTATGTTCGCTACAGTTCAGGTTGATTTTTTTTTTAATTTTTTTTTTTCAAAACTAGTTTACGAAGCATGAAATGTCTTAGATATTTCTAATTGACTAACTAAAATGTTATTATGGGTTGATGTTGTCAGATATTAACATTCATTGTGAAGTCAGAAAAGGAAGCCGAATCCAAATCCTACAAAGTTTGTTTTCTATACCATCGCTGGGTTGGGGTGTTGCTGATCATGGCAGCATATCTCAACATTGTGTTCGGAATCCAAATTGGAAAAGCTCTACACTCGTCAGAGTAGCATTCGCAGTTTCTCTTGCAACTTTTGTAGTCACGTTTATTGGTTTGGAAGTATTCAGCTTCATTAGAGGTCCCCAGAAGATACATGATGTACCTCCTCCCGTCTTCAAACCGGATCCTAACGATGCTTCTCCAGTATTCAAGGTCGATCCTCTTAATGCTCCTCCGCAGTCCACATTCACAAAAGGTGGATATTATTGATGCTCCTCCACATTCTCCATTTAAAAGAGTGATAAATCTCGATGCTCCTTCACATTTCCCATTTAGAAAAGTGGATATCGAAAAGCGCTACTGATACCTTTTAGCTTAATTAGAACATAGCATTGCATGCATCTTATTCTTCCCCCTTGAGGACAAGGGTTTCGATGGTTGTAAATTATTTAAGATTAATATAACTCTTCTAGTTGATGATACTTCAATTGTCTCTTGTTATCTTACATTCTTCTAGTTGGTATAAAACGGATGCCAGTTCAGTGATCATCAACCGAACCACACCACACCGACAGCTCTGAACCAATATTTCACACCAACAGCTCTATATATTTAAAGTTTACATCACATTTGTATACAAAATTAATATAACATCAAAATAAATTATAAAAAAAATATATAAAAATCAAAACAATAAATACTAACATAAATTTATATACAAAATTAAAATATATATTTTATATACATAACGTTACACATTAAAAAAATACTTTTTGTTAAGGGAAAAGAAAAGAATAAGCACCACACTTAAGTCATAAAATTATGGATTCAGAATCCCATACTCTCCATGAGAGAAATATGGACACCGGTTAAATTGGAACCAGAATAAAATCTTTAGTCAACGTAATTAGCTTCTAATTGCCCAAGGCCTAACATTAATAAACACAACCACCCTTCTTTAAATTGCTAGAAAGCTCAGATAATCCACACGACATGTAAACGCAGAGTGGAATCAGAGACGAACTTACATCCGATGTGATTCAAATCAACTACTGGTTTTAAGTGGCCAGAAGAGAAAATGAAAATGCATCCATTGCGGCCAATAATAGAAAGAGAGAGACTGAAGCTATACATTGATCAAATAATCCAACAACTACACGATGAAGTCCATAATCAAAGAGGTTGATGATAGAGGCAGTGGGATTTAGAAAAAAAAAAAAAAACAAATAGAAAAGACTTTGATCTCAAGCATTCTCAGCCCTTGCACTAAGAAATCCCACCAACTAAAACGCATCAGTTTCCAAATCGGCCTCTTGCCCAAGGCAGCCTCGGCCGTCCTCCTGGCCCTCCGGCATTGCGTTGTACACCATAGTTCGGGCGTGAGAAGACCCTCATCCTCTGCTCCTTCATATTGGCAAAAAGTGAATCTAGTGTTTGAGGCCTCTGCTTAGACACTCCATTATCCTGGTGCTGCGACTGCACAGAATATGCACTCATCAATTTTGCTTATATTCAATAGCAAGCTCACGAAAATAAAATACTAAATGCTGCGAAAGCAAAGCTGTCAAATCAATGGTCTTGCGACACATTAAAAACCAGCAGATTAGTCAGATCTACCTATAATAGTAATATGTCCCATTTCCAGTAAATCTAATTATTCATAGAGCTTCTCATGAACCATTGAATATCCACAGACTGCCATCGTCATACACACAGCTAAGCTGTGTTAAAACTCAAGCATTACTACATGTATGAGACCTCTCCACCATCCTTCAAATACCATTCAAAAAATAACCCCACGTCAAGAACCAGTGAAATGGATTGAGTTACTCAATACATGCCTCCACAACCACAAAATACAGAGACTCTAGCCGGTATCAATCATTGAACTGAACATATGCAATCGAAGAAAATTTTATCGGGTCGTCCAATGTACTGATGAAACAAAATGATACCTTTGCAGTGAAACCCCCATTGGCAGCCTTGTTCTGAATTGGCAGAGGTCCAATCCTGCATAAAAAAGGGAAAAAAATGATTCGAGAACAGAAGCAGATTTTACATCAAGAACCAACTCTGATAAGAGATGCAACTACTATTCAAGATACCAGTAACCTCACAACCTTGTCACTTAAAAACTAGTATGCAGTACAGATCCACTTAGATTGAAAATCAAAGTCTTACCATCATGGATTCTTATTACATCCAACTAAAAAGAAAGATAACACAAACCACTCCAGGTTAAAAACAGGCAATTCAAGAAGATTGTAGACCGCTCTGCAAAATGATTCCTTTTAAATCCCCCAGAAATGGCAGAACATGGCTCTGGTGTTCAAGCCTCAAATTCAAAAGGAAATGCTCGACAGCATACAAAACAGATAAAGAACTCAGATAGCAGCAGAACTGGGGAACAACCGCAAGGTCCAACTCTCCAAGCAGGCCAACAAACATAAGAATTGCTCCTGAGCAGCTTCCAACACTTCTTGGAAACAAAAAAGACAGCAGACCGGCTACTGAATCCACTGGAACTTCTAATATTCATAGCATCTGAACTACAGTGCCCCAAATTCAACATTAACAAGACTCACATTCTTCACATTAGTTATGTTATCTTAAAGCACGAACCATGTCCGTCCAAAAAGCAGAGCCCAGATTGTGTTAACCAATCATTATTCATCTAAACATTCTTTTCATTTTTGTCAATTTCAACCCAAGGTTCTTAGAGAATAAGGCAATCCAATCACCAATGAAGAGGTGAGAAAAAGTTATAAACACACAGAAAGATGAGTATCGCTCAACTGACTGGGAAACAATGCAAGTTCCAGAGTTCAGACATCTCCTTAAAGAAAATAACACTACTGGTGCACATACAAGTGCATCTCCCCATCATTATCTTTCCAAATCATCAAAAAAAAAAATCTTGGAAGTGGCCAAATGAATTGGTGAAAATAGGCAAAAGCAAAATGTATCAACCAACAGGATAAATGACGTTATTGGAAGAGAAAAGCAGCAGAATTCACCCCAATCCTATGAAATGTTAGCATGAAGGTGAAGACACTAAGAGTAGAACTCCAGATACACAAAACCAGAACCAAGATACTAATAAATTACAAATGCCATGCCCATTCCACAATCTAACCCATTGATGACAAGTAGACAAGGAGAGAAACAGATCGACCAAAGCAATCACCAACCTAGCATTAATCTGTTCAACGCTGCAAATGGTAACTCTCATCAAAATATAATGCTTGAATAACATTAGATCCATTAAAGAACTTTTATTTTGAGGTTTTAACCCTTCTCCTTTGATTTATATCTTCTGCTCATCACTTATGATTCAAAGCTTCAAACCCAAATGATATACCCGCATCTCCAAAAAACAGGTACCAACATCCAAGGAAATATACGCCATGTAACCTAATTCATTAACTTATCACACCACATTTATGAAGAATATTATGCAGACATACTATTCTTTATTGCAGGAACAGCAACAGCCTACGGTTTAAAACCCCCAATTGGATTGGCCACTTGCCACAGTTAAACATGGAGTTCTACTAGATTACGTGAGTAGGCATAAATTAACCCGAAGCACATGGCAGAGCCATCAATATTATAGGACCATGATTTACCTGCAAAACATCAATGTAATTATATTTAAATCAGATGGGCTATTAATGCTGCCACTATCATTAAATTATCTTATAATAATATTGGCAACAACTAACTTCGAACAGAAGAATAATACCTTGCTCTTTTCACTTTAGTAGCCGCCCTGCTACCATTAAAACCTCTATTCCGAGCAGGAGCAATTACAGCCTTCCGTGCAGCCTCAGTTGCTAGAGGAAAATGGTTACCTTGAAAATGTGACCTTCTCTGAGCTAGAACACCCTTATGACCATTTGTAAACAAGGATATCAGACTCCTACATAAAAGCTATAACTTGGTACAAGTTACTCAAGTAAGCAGGCAATGTTTTACATACTTGTCTAACAGAGGATCTTGAGCCCATATACTGCCGAAATTTTAGAGCTTTCTCTTGAATAGCATTATTGAAAATTTTCTGACTTTTATTCTGCATAAAAATAAGATGGACTAATAAATTAACCAAACATCCAAAAAAAAAGGGGACGAAAGAAAAAGAAACCAATGGAAAAATGCGCTTCCAAAGTCTAGAATCTTACCGGAGGTCTTTGCTGCCTCTTAGATTTAGTGGCAGTATTCTTGGACATCTTAATAATATCATCTATGTTGATGCAAAGAACAAAATCCATGAGTAACCAAGAATTTCTATGCAAATTACGAAAAAAGTAAAAGAAAAAGATACTGCTGTTATACCATACCTAATGTCATGTCCATTTTCTTCTCTGTAAGAGCAATTGCCTCAGTTGTGAGAGGTTTAGCCGCCATCTGACCTATGATGACAAAAAATGCGTTAGAAGTGTAACAAAGCAAAAGAACAGAGCAATTAAATAGCTATTGCACAACAAATGAACCAAGGTAATGAAGAAACGAGGCCGAAAACCACAGCAACAACAACCGTCCGTCTCCGTTTACATTCACAACATAAAGAAAAGAACGAAAGAAGAAACAAACCTACTGTGGACCTATAATCACATAGAAAGCTACTAATGTAGCTTGATTTACTTATCACTTCATAACACAAATTACTATAACCAAAAAATAAATAAATAAAGATACCTCGCAAGCTTACAGTTGAAAATAACAAAACCCTAAGGTTCAAGCCCAATTAGAACAGAAAAGCTCTTTACATCATAAAACTAACCCAAAAAAAAAAAAAATTAAGATACCTACAGAAGCTCGTTCACTATTCATCCATCTAACATATTCATACGCCATTACGCAAACACATATTTAAAAAATAAAAAAGCACATAGATCAGCAAAAACCGTCACAATTGATTACAAACTTCTTAACGCGAATAAAAAACCAAACAAGCTTACCGATTCGTGAGATAACAGTGAGAAATGCGTCGAGAAACAAGAGACTAGGGTTTTGTTGACCGAAACGGAGAAACGAACAACGACGCAGTTTGCTTCCTCTGATTCTCTGAACGCGACAGAAAGAGGGTATTTATACGACGTCGGTGAGGGGACTCGGCGGATTCCAAATGCCAATCAAATTAATTACAATTCCAATTTAATTATTTGGTTTCGAGTCCGCCTCGAATTAGCGCATTTATTGCGTCACCCCCCGGAGTTATCTGGCACAGCGCTAGATAGTAAACGTTTTCGTCTGTCATGTTAGTGGACGCGCCACGTCGGTGATTGTTGGAAGAACCTTGGTCAAAAGCAATGATTAACGTGTTACGTGGCACCATCTGGCTAGGGTTGGACGATAACGATTTGGGTACGAGTGAGAGGAATATTTAGGGTGTGAACTAGCTGACGTAAGAGGCCTATCGTCATTGACTTGGTTTCCAAGAAAACTTTGGACATATAAAATGTTAAACGATAATTTTTAGAACAAAAATATTAACTTTATACAATGAGTTAACTTCAATGATGCCTATCTTTTCAAGAACATCCATGATTTTAATCGATTTGAGGGAGACGTCATGTCAAATTTTATATGAGACCCTATGCATTTAAATGGCTTGCATAGTTCCTTGACCATTTCTCATGTCATAGAATCCTACAAAATTAAAAGTAAAAAAATATTTCTTCTATTAGAAAAACATTTTAAATATTAAAATTTTGAATTCACTCTGACGATTGCTTATTGGTAAATATGTACTTGTATATCCATCTTCTTGCTTAAATAATATCTAGGAGATGATGCAGATATTGTAATTTGACTAAAATTTATAAGAGCTATCAGAAAATTATCAGCCAAGAGAATTGCATTGATTGTAGTCCATAAAGCAGGAGAAGGTGTAATAAATTATTGCAGAAATTCAATCTCTCTAGCAGCTGTTTATAGCAAAGCAGTATAGTACTTTGCCCACCTCAACCGAAACATCTTTATTCTAAAAGTTATGCTTCTACCCCAACTCTTCATGTGGGATGACCTAAAGTTCCTGAAAAAAAATTGATGTTAAGACGAAAAATCTTTTTATCAGTTAACTCCATAGACCCACTTCTCTGCATTGCTTGTGTAATTGACCAAATCTTCTGGTTTGAACCATAATGCAATCTCATCCTTAGCAGTTTCAGGGCCATCACTTCCATGAATGATATTTCTACATGCCAAAACCAAAAATAAAATTGTCAACACAAAGGTGTATCGCTGCTTAATTGACTACAGTGAGATTTGCAGCTTAAAAAGTGAAAAGCCAAGTTCAATTTAAGGTAACCAAAGTATAATGTCTCAGTTAGAAAAGCACACCTTCCAACAACAACAGCTAGATCACCTCTGATTGTTCCAGGTTCTGATTTTTGTGGATCTGTGGCACCAATGAGTTTCCGACCATATTTTATAACTCCCTCTCCTTCCCAAACCTGCATGAGTTGAATGAGTATGATAACTAATAAAAGTTGACACGAAACTGTGAGATGGGAGTTTTGGTTCTACTTACCATAGCAATAACTGGCCCAGAGCTCAGGAACTCGCACAGGCCATTAAAGAAGGGTCTTTCCTTCAGATCATGATAATGCTTCTGTGCAAAATCCTTTGAAGGAACCACTACTTTAATACCAACCAGCTTAAACCCTTTTCGTTCAAATCGAGATATGATCTCTGAAATCTGGAGTGCAAGATAAGCATGTTATCAGATGTGGTCAATTCTCATGCTCCAACAGAAAAGATAAACTTTGGAGGATGTGGGCAGCCAAATTGAATAGTAGATTCAGTTTCATAGAATGTACTTTTGATGCTTATCTTACCAGCCCTCTCTGCACACCATCGGGCTTGATAGCAATGAAAGTGCGTTCCATCTGAATGGAGAAAAAGAACATATTAACAGAATGACATGGAAAACTTTTAAATTAAAAAAAAAAAAAAATTGTAACAGTATATATTACATGTGGACTTGGTGATATGATTAAATTACCTCTGCAGCATATGCCTCCTGCTCCTGGAGCATGTAAACTGCAATAATATAGAAAAGTACAAAAGAAAATTATGATCAAAGATTGGAAAAAGAGAAAAATCTATGATATCATGAATAAATACCCAATCCATGCTGTCTTAAAGGCTACTTTCCCATTTCTAGTATTATTCTCTTGTACAGATAAAACATGATTGATCGAGAACAGCTCAGAGTTTAACAAAATTTGCTTATTTTTTTCAGACAAGCCTTATTAGAGGGATAATGATAGATGTAGAAAAACCTAAGATATCTGGCACACAGAGATTTTTATTAAATTGATCACAAACTCTGACTAGAAAATTTCTCCAAAACACTCGCTTCTCAGATTATGAATTCGGGTCAGAGGCAACTTATCAAAGATACATCGTAAATGATCAGCAAAATTTTTGATCAGTGCAGAAGAAAGATAATTGCTGAAACATGTTTGTAGCTTGAGAGTCAGGAACAATGTTGGGAGAAACTCATGGAATAAGTCAAGTCTAGAATACATCCCAAGACAATTATTTCACCCATTACCATGCTTAATAAAGCACAGTTTGATTGGTGTGGAAGAGGTCCCGGAAGCCACAATGCTAATACTCAAGCAAGGGACAAGGCTCCTCTCCCATTTTTTCCCCAGAAACCACACACTCATTCTCTGCTCAGACGTTTTCTGTCCTTTCCCTAACTTGAAAAACTGTAGGAGTAAAAAACTCATATTATCTATACTCTAACAGGACAAGTCAAAATCGATATCAAAACAAATCTAGATCCTACTGATTTGATCATACTAAATCAAATACAAGTGTTTTAGACTTTTGAACCACAAATAAAACAACACATAACAGAAAGGGCAAAGCAATATGTTTGTCAAACCTGCAGCAGGAAGAGCAAGGGCTCCGGAAAGCCATCCTCGAGATGCATTTGAGGAACCAGCCTTCCAGAAATTGGAAGCTAGAAAAGGTACCTTCCCACTACATGTCACTGCTGCTGCTGCAGCCACAA
The DNA here is from genome assembly GCA_026225755.1 of Bursera bipinnata. NCBI lineage: Eukaryota > Viridiplantae > Streptophyta > Magnoliopsida > Sapindales > Burseraceae > Bursera > Bursera bipinnata. The sequence goes on from JANKKC010044452.1 coordinate 16,889, forward strand.
CTCTCCCTTCTGCAAACAGAACAAAATCAATACATACACTGAAAACATACCGAATGAATCCATTTATTAACATTCTATATATG